>JAECUM010035893.1:0-48360 GCA_016617855.1 Megalonaias nervosa
CACTGATTTTATGCGTAAAAATAAGCTAATTATGCTTATTTTGCTTTTGCTTACATAATTTGCCATGAGGCATATTTGTGTGAGTAGTGACCTTAATTATGGGGAAATTAGAAGTCTTAGAATATAGGAATAAAGTCAACTTAAATTTAAAACTGTTGCATTAAGTAAAAGAAATATATAGTGAAAATGTTTCTTTTCATTTATTTGCAATGAAATTAAAAAATAAATGATGACAAAGCAAATTTGCTTTCTTCCATATTAAACAATAAGCTAATATTTTACCCTTTGACCTTTGACCTTTATAAACCTCACCTGTTCCATCCCTTTTCAAACTGCGAAAGTTATTGTTGACATCTCAGGAATAATTATGGCTAGTTTCATGTTCCTGTCTTTCAGAATAACACTGGTTGCTATGTTGACAAAATGCAATGCTCATTTTAAAATAGCTCACTTTTTATCATAAGGTGGGGGTGGGTGGCTGTACCTGTTTGAGACTCTGACACTAATAAATACTGTTCTGAGGGGGGAAATACAGGAGAATTATTCAAAAGGACTGTTTTGATGCTTGCGACTTAAATATTTCAGCCATACAATCAAAATTAAATCATACAATAATAGTACCTATGTGCTCTTTAAGGGGGCACTCACCAGTTATTATGTACTTTTGAGAGAGTGACATATGTAAGGTGGAGTTGTTTGCATTTAAAACATGCACAGTGGAGAGAATGTTGGCATACCTCTATGCTACTTTGACGTAATGTGACTGACATTTCTTTGGATATTGTACTTTCAGAAATTGTAAATGATCTTAGCACACTGCTGACTAAAATGACTGCTCCCTTGTGCTCCAAAAATCAGCCTGAATTTGTCTAAAGTACACTATCCTTAGTAGCTATTAAAATAGGGAAAATGAATTTTGCCAGACTAGACAATACCAGCTTCTGAAAGTGCAATGAATGAATTACCAAATATATAAAATGTAAAAAAAGTTATTTGCTCTTTTTTTTTACAATTTACCTCTGAAGTTCAGGAGGTGAAAATGACCAAGTGGAGCTAGCACTTTCTTGAAAGGTGCACATCTGGGGTAAGGCCAAGCTGTATACTCTATAACCCATATTACACTCGTCAATCATACACCAAAATAAAGGTAATTAAAGGTTCTTTGAACAATACCTAAGATATACAAGGTCTTTTTTAAATAGCCTAGCTTAACTAGTGAGGAAACCCAGGGGAATTCTTTTTCTTTAAAATTCTAACCCTATGCAAAATATGAAACTGTAGAGCGCCACCAAAATGCCAACTCCAGATCTTTGTTTCACCAGTTCCAGATGGCCTGAACATATACTCTTACCTTCCAAGACCTCTGCAACTGAGCATGATACAGAATGCAAGAGAATCAGAGTGTCACCTCATCCTGATTGTTTCACTCAAATGGAAAAAAATCTGGATCAACATCCTCAGAGGTCTCCAGGAAAACTGAGTTATTCCCTCATCTGATCAAGCAACCATGACATTAGGTGTTTGATCCAAACCCAGAGTAGCTGAACCTCCACATAAGGATCTTATTAAACAAGGAAAAAATGGTTCTCAGAACCAATGCTGGAGAAATCACTCAAGGGAGAGGGCACTTCACTTTAAAGTCATATGAAGGCAAATGGAAAATCTTCACTATGGTGTGCACAAGAGCACATTATATGACAGCAGGCATCAATACATCAAATAGCTGATTTCCTGCCATAGTTCTTGGATGAGAAATAGTGATCACCATTCATGATTAATTTAGGCTACTGTTCCACAATCACGTGATCCCTGCATCATCATGGAAGAGTGATTGATCTTCTGTCCAATTTTGATTACACACATCCAATGACAGGTTGGCTGAACAAGATACCATTTGAAACACTCAAGAGCAAAGACCTGCTTCCTCACTGCATCACTGAACAGCAGGCAGAATCAGTGAAATACTTGCACTATCACTGGACTCAAACTACATACAGCTCTAACAAGGTGGGTTTGTATTGCTCATGACAGCCCTTGCTTTCATTGCTAAGAACAGGCTCCAGTTCATGGGGAATCAGACTTTTCTAATGAATTCCTGTATAACCTGGACACTTCATCTTAAGGTTGTCTACAGGACCCAGCTCTAAAGTGATCCTTAAAAAAGACCAAGCCATCAAGGGAGATCATACCTCTTCTTCCCCTCCACAGAGGGAAATGATGACATGTCATCACAGACACTTTCATCCTGGATAAAGTTGATTATTCATTCCACATATCGGATCATAACCCCAGCCAAATGAATTTGCTGTGAATCTTGGCACACAAAGTTAGGCAGTCACCAAAATCATTGCATTTGAGCGAAACTGTGCTCTGAGTGTTATTAACCATGTTATGGAATGGAGACCTATAGCCAGGGTGCAACAAGTTACCTTCCCTTCTTCATGACTAACACTAAACTTGCAGGAGAGAAACTTTTTTCCCACTCAAATATATGGAGTCTTTTCTCGAGTCAGGTTATCTAGAAGCTGTCTCACATACCTTAGGGGACCGGAGCTGGTCTCTCCAAGGTGAGAGGTTGTGTCTCCACCCACTTATTCCTTGGTTCTTTTAAGGTATTTTGATTGAGCAAAGTATTTGAAGAAGAAACCAATTTTTCTTGAATAATACTTACCCAGACATAATACACATACACCTGCCAGCCTCTCCACAATTACATCCATATAAAAAGCATACCTTCCACACCAGCAGTAACTAAAGAATTCACAGGAATTGGCACCAATTCATGTATCATGGGGAGATCATTCAGTTTAACTGCCACATAAGTGGGCAGATAACTTTTAGCTTTTTAGCTAAAACATTTTAGCCTGGGAGACTGGATTTGTGAGATTGTAGCATTTCTCCTGACGTATTATGATCAGGTAAGTATTATTGAACAAACACATTTTACTAGAAATTTTTTTTCTTGATATCCTCTTGTTGGGGTATTCTTGTCCCTGTACTTTCAAAGACAAAGTGAAGTTTATGTGATCTTGCCCATCTAGATGTGCATGCTTGTGTGTACTCACAAATAATTTCATGCAACAACTCTGTTGATGCCAGTGGTTCGAGCTGAGAAGGGGGCACACTTTGGCATGGGCTGAGTTGTAGATGTACAGCCCCTGATACACCACTCAAGACAGAGACCTGAAACCTTGGGATATAATTTTAGGGTGATCTGTAAATGTCCTCAATGGTCATAGAATTCAGGTCCATCTTTAGATGATGGGTCAAGAGTCATGGGAATGGCTGTGCAAAAAAATTAATCTTAAGTTTAAATTTTACAAGTCAAAAGATTTGTTATGGATGATCAGTGATCTGTCCATCAGCACATTAGCCAGGATTGTTAATGAGTTGCCTGGGGCTACCATAGGGCATACATATGTGTTTTGAATAAGATGCCTGGGGCTACTGAAGGGGCATACATATGTGTTTTGAATAAGATGCCTGGGGTTACTGAAGGGGCATACATACGTGTTTTGAATAAGATGCCTGGGGCTACTGTAGGGGTATACATATGTGTTTTGAATGAGATGAATGGGGCTACTGTAGGGACATATATATGTGTTTTGAATGAGATGTCTGGGGCTACTGTAGGGGCACACATGTGTTTTGAATTAGATGCCTGGGGCTACTGTAGGGCTATGCATATGCAGCTTGAGGGTTATAACTTAGAAACTATAGATATCCTTACCCGATAACTATAATACAGTCATGAAAAGACAAATTTATATATGCAACTGACATTGACTCTTGGGTCTGTCCTTACCTCTGAGTGCTAATGATTTAAGGAATTAGGGAAACCAGGGGAGATCATGGATATGTATTGTAGAAACACTCTCTAGTTTTTTAAGTTAATTTCAGGCTGTGGCCCTAAAACAGGAAGGGGGTCAGCTATGGATATTTGGAGGAGAGTTTGCCAGCCCGACCCAGGCCCAGTTCTACCACTACAAGGATCTTTGGGTGTACCACATCAAAACCAGAAAATGGGAAAAGATTGAGTAAGGCAACAAGAAGATTATGACTATGGTCTGACAAATTTCAAAATCAAATGGTAGCCTAGGTGGATACCAGGATAATGGTCTGTTAACCTAGCTGGTTGCCAGGATATGAATCAGTTAGTCTAGAAGGATGCCATGAAAATGTTATGTCAGCCCAGATAAACGCCAGAATAATATTCTGTTTGCCCAGCTTAAATTTAATTGTCCAAAGAAGTCATTTTAAATAGAGAATGTTAGATTTAAGACTTTTCTTTATTTTGCTATTATGAGCCCTGAATAATTTGTTAACATATATTCCAATCATATGACTTTCCATGCAAATGCACAATGAAAGATGACAGAATCTACTGTATATACTCGTGTATAAGCCCATTCGCGTATAAGCCAACCCCCCAAACTGAACAGGTATAAACACTAAAAAGCACATGACCCGCGTATAAGCCAACCCACAACTCCGAGACATCATAAGATGCACGTGGCAAGTTCTAAATGCATTTATTTAGGCAAACTTATATTAACAAAAAGTACACATATACTTATCTCGGGCTTGGCATGTATAATTATTAAAAAGAAATGGTTTAAATTTGTTTGAAAAGTAATTTATTTAATTTTCTGTTTTCTTATTGTTTCTGCCTAATTTAGATTTGTGTATAATTTGATCGAACGATGACAAAAATTGAGCGATTGCAAGTTGCTGTAACACTACCTCTCCCTTTTGACTCAATTATTGTTTGTTTATGCATTATTACATTGGATATTTTATATCAGTGCACCAGTAATAACGTTTTTATTTTGCCTTGAAATTGTAAATACCGAACTCATTAAAATTTGATCCCAGTATGAAAACATAATGAACAACATCATGTTTTAATTCAGCGCGCGCAATTAGGATACTGAACGTATTTACATAATGGCGCCACCGCATGTGCATTGTAGATTTGAACACGCGCTGAATGAAGTACATTCTGCTGAATGAAGTACATCTCTTGGAGTCGAATCATGGGCACCAATGCACTAAACTTTAATGATATCACCAAAATACAATAATGAAGTTTCAGAAATAATCCGTTGAAAATTATGCTAATACCGTAAAATCTGAGTTGTAGTTTGCTTTGATGTAAGCGACCTTACACCATACCTATCAACTCTCATGCCGGGAAAAAAAAAAAAAAACTCCCGAATTTTGGGGTCACTCCACGCCTACCTCCCAGTTTCATAATATCTCCCGATTTTTGCACAGAACTCCTGACTATTAAATTATGTCTTCGATTTTCATGTCTCCAAAAAAAACAAAAGTCCTATATGTCGTATGCATTCCATGGAAGCCATGTTCTGTTGTACCACCTGTGAATATTGTCGTGATGAAATAATTACCTTACTAGAAAGAATTCACTTCATCAATAAATAGGATGTTAAGTTTAAACATTATTCATGTATATTTATGATTTTTGTTCATCTATAACAATGCAAAAATCAGAAAATAAACCAGAACAAAAAATAAACCACAACAATAAAATTGTCGGCAATTAACTTCAATCCCAAAAATGATCACCATGAATGCTGTAGCTCCATTCCCACCAAAGAAACTCACATCCTTTACCGCAGACAATAAATATCAGCAACACCAACATTAAATTCACACAGTCAGTACGAAACCTCGGTGTTACTCTTGACAGTACTCTCTCACTGCACCAACATGTCATGAACATATGCAAGGCTGCATATCTTGAACAGAGACGCATCAGCTCCATTCGCAAGTATCTTTCAGTTGATGCCACTAAAACACTTGTGTGTTCCTTAGTACTTTCAAGACTGGACTATTGTAACTCAATTCTGTCTGGTTCATCTCAATATCTACTCCAGAAACTTCATAAAGTTCAAAACACAGCTTCTCGGATCATCCTTAGAGTACCACGATCAGAGCACGCCTCTCCCCTGCTCTCTACCCTACACTGGTTATCCATACGATCCAGAATTAAACACAAAATTTGTTCTCTGTGCTACGTTTCACTGATGGGCTCCAGTCCAACATACCTATCTGACCTAACCAAAAAGCTTGATGGTAAGCCCTCACTATTTTCTTATTATTAGCCCGTGCTTGATGGTAAGCCCTCACTATTTTCAAAATTTTGGCATTTCCTTATAATATCATTGTCTTATACTAAGCCCACCCCCAGATTATTACATTTATTTTAGACTGACTCTCTGGGCCTATCATGGGAGAAATACTGTAAATTTGTTGCTTTACAACATGATGACACAGCAGATCTATCAGGACATAACATTGGGTCATGCTATAACATTTATGTATGCATAAAAATTATTAAATATGAGTTCTTTTCAATAATATTATGGAAAAGCAATTTAAATTCAGTTTTAACAGATATGGATATGTTTTAATGAATAAGATAAACAGGTAATGGCGTTGGTATTAATGATGTGATGATTATTCAAAATAACCAAAGACTTGTCAGAAAAATCAAGTGATGAGTCATTATGTTACGATTTTCCATCATTGAATATAAACAATACAGTTTTCCATTTGTAAACTATTCAAATATTAAGAATGAATTCTTCCTGGAAAAGTAAAATATGTGAATTAGAGTTTCCCTTAAGAATCTATTATTTTGTAGAAACCCATCAGGATAAATACAGCTGTAAACCTTTTAGCTTTCTAGCATACGAACAGTTTAACTGCCCAAAAATCACTGTCTCATTGAAAAGTATAGAAAATACCTCCATGTGATTAAGTCAGATGGTTGATCAATTCTGTTGAACCAGTCATCAGTATTTAAATTTCAGTCAGTTCCCAACACTAGATTGCACTATTTTATTGTGTTCTTGCCCAACACTCATTTGTACTGTTTTATTGTGTTCTTGTCCAGAGTACATGGGGTTTGCATGCTGCCACTATTGCCCTGTATTATACCATACTGCTTGCAGTGGGAGCATTTTAATTTTATCCCATCCATCTGTCCATTCTATCCCATCAATCTGTCCATTTGATACCATTCATCTGTCCATTACGGATCATTGCCATCTCACCTGTCTGCATGGGTTTGAGTCTCGCGCTCAGCCAATGAGGGTACATGAGAAAGCTTGCCAGTAGCTTCTTGTAGGTCGGTGGTTCTTCCTGGGATTTTCCCGGGTTCTTCCTTCACCATTTATACTGGCCGCTGTGTATAGCCTATCTTGTGCTGAAAAATGGCATTAAACCCTATAACAACAACAACAACAATCATGTGTCCATTTGAACCTATTCATCTGTACATTGGATCCCATTCATCAGTTTATTTGATCCCTTTCGTCTGTCCATTTTATCATATCTATCCATCCATTTGATCCCATCCATCTGTTCATTTTATCCCATTCATCTGTCCATTTGATCCCCATCTATCTGTCTATTTGAGCTGACCCATCTGTCCATTTGATCCCCATCTATCTATTTGATCCCATTCATCTGTCCATTTGATTGCATTCATGTGTCCATTTGATCCCCATCTATATGTCCATTTGATCCAATTCATCTGTCCATTTGATCCCCATCTATCTATTTGATCCCTTTCATCCATTTTTGATCCCATCAGTCTGTCCATTTGATCCCATTAATCTATCCATTTAATTACATTCATCTGTCCACCATTGACCTTTATATAATCATTTGTAACAACAACCTCTTGAATGGTCAAGATTGTTCTGATCAAAAACAAACATGAAAAGAACCTCAAAAAAGGAGTCTGGCTACCAGTTTGTATATAGTGACAGATGGTACAGTCCATAAACCAGGCTAATATACATGTCACAAATTGCCATTGTAGTACCGAAATTAAGGTAGTGGTCATGTATATTGTTTTGTCTTTGAGTTCATCCGTATTGCCTGGGGGTGAATAAGATCTTTGTCTACTAAAGCAGCAAGTAAGAATCATTTGCGGGACTTGATTGATAGTGTTAAAGGCACATGATGTTTGTTTTGTCTTCCCCCCCCCCCCCGATGTTACAGTGATTACATCCTAATCACCAAGCTGTCGTCTATTCAAGTTGGTGCGCCGGCTTACAGACTTTGTTTATAGAGTAACTACCTGTATGTCGCCTTTGAATTAAGCCATTGACTTTTGTCTCCGAGTAAATGATTCTGTTTCTGGATGAGATAACTGATTCTTTTTATTTCATTAATTGTTATATATGCAGTGCACGTCTAGATTTTTCATATTTTCCCAAAGCTTAGTCAAAACTGTCTTTACAGTCAATATTACAACTGAGCCCTTATAATGTTAACACCTAGTACCTTAATAACAATGGAAGAACCTCCAACTAAAAAGAGAAAAAAATTTAACGCTGGAGAAAATAATTATTGTAATTGAAAGATGTAAAAAAGAACAGACCACTTGCGAAATAATGGTTTAGACATTGGTAAAACAAAGTTAGGGTGTTATTAAGGAAAAGGAGTAAATCAGAAACAATTTTGTAAGCTAATACATGTACATGTGATCTTCAAAAATAAATGTGATTTGATGTTTAATGATAGAAGTATATCTTTATTGCTATATAATTTTGTTTCAGATGAATGCATACAATATTTTAGCAAGAACTATTAATGAAGAATAGAATATATGTACAGTGACTGTGGTTATTTTTCTTGAAATTGTTCTGTAACTGGACCTTGGAAACTGGTCTTTTTGTACAAAAACCTGTTATGAGAGACTGTCTGTCTTGAGAGACTGGTTTTTGTTAGCGAAAGGGCGGTCTATCATAACAGGTTTTACTGTACCATCACTTGGGGATTGATTAAGGATTTGACAGTATGTAAAGGTATCAGTTTATAAAAAGGCTAAAACTCGCACATTTCACAAGCAAGCAAACTTAAGTTAAAGAATGAACAGACCTTGACTGGCCAGGAACAGACCCTGACTGGCCAGCACATTATTGAAAGTGACTGGATGGCTGTACTGTACGCACTTGTGTAGGTGAACTCATTAACCCTTGGCTCCATGTTTGTGCATCAGGAGGTAGTACCCTACTTCTGAGCTCTGTAGCATCAAGGTCATTTAAGATACACCAAAATGGGTGGTATTACATAAAAGTAGACAGAGCATTACAAAATACAGAGGGAAAACATTTTTTAGACCCGATTTTTTTACACCAAAACTTCGCCTGGCAGAATTGGATTTCATGCCCGAATTTTAGACTTTTTGGCCTCAGTTTTAAGGCAGACTGGTCTGAACTGCACACAGACAGGCAAACCTTTGCATGATAAGTTGGGGATTTTGAGTAAAATGTGGCCAGGACACGATAATGATGGGTCCAATAAGCAAAAAGGAATATAAAAGGAATTCCAACTTTTACCGTTTTGCACATGCACAAGTGAAATAGCCAATGATAAACGAAGTTTCTAACACAACTAAGCATCAGGCCAAACAGAAATGACTTGAACACAGATTTATTTGGATGTATTCAGGAGCAGCCCCCAAAATTTGTTTCCCTACGCATATTTCATGCCAAAATGACAAAAAGTCTTCAGGTGTTAATGAGTTAAACAAAAATGCAATACACTTGTTATACATGTACCTCAGAAAAACAGGAATGATGTGTATAGACTTTGGTATGTTATGGAGAGGTATAGCCATGAAATATATTTGTTTTTTGCAGTGTCCCAGGGGGGCCATCAGCCAGGAGTGGTCATAGAATGGTTAACTGCAAGAAACAGCTGATAGTGTTTGGAGGATTCCATGACAACATCAGGTATGTGTTTCCTTGAATAGTAAAGGGTAGGCATGATGATGATGATGATGATTGTTACGTGTAGGCTCATACAAAAGTAACAAAGAAAAGCGTGAAGCCAATGAGCTTTGTAAAATTTAACAAAATAATTTATTTCCCTACAAAACAAAGTAAAAATATGAAAAAGGACTTACAGATTGTGAATCTAATCCAAAAATTAATCCTAGAATTTAAAAATATAAGTCATATCACTAAAAAGTTCTAAATGAATCAAAGTTCGAATCCTGATGAAGTTCCAAGATGAAAGGTGATGACATCCTCTATAACCTGTCCTGTGTTGTTGTGTCAACAGTTACTTGTTGAATCACCAATTCTAGCTTTAGAATTCCAAATAATTTCCAATAAATGTCTTTGTCCAAGAATTTTGATGAAGAAGAGCACTTGTATGTTTTCCAGAGAAATTAATTACTAATTCCGAAAAACTAGAAAACCTCAACTCAAACTGATTACAACACAAAATACCTCTGAGCTTCGAAGGTATCAATTTACGGCTGACTATTTCACTATAAAATATCTGTTTTAACCCTTACCTAAAATGCAGTTTAGACCCCGTGATGGGTCACGTGATCACCTAGTCTGAACAACACAGTAAAATAATATGTCATTTAGCACATAGGCTATTTACAGGTTCAATTGTACTGAGCGAATCTTACTACAAGATTCAATAATAAAAAGTTGTTTACAAAATAAAGCTAACATGCAAGCCAAATATCACCTTGATAACGACCAATGATTTTTACTCTGTGTTTACCAATTCTGAATCAAGGTCAGGAACTAGGTCAGCTAAAATACAATGTAGCAACACTACTGAGTTTTAATCAGGCAAAAAGAACTGAACTGAATTTTCTGGAAAAATGCCAATTCCAGTGAATAAAGTTATCATTACAATAACATGTAATGAAATAAAAATAAAATAAAAAAGAAATTTAAAACTAACACACAAGTAATTAAATTACATATACGTAACACTTCCCCCCATAAAGAAAAAGAAAGATTTATATAATAAAGCTTTCTTTTTACCATATGTTAATTATACATGAGGTAAAACAAAATTACATAAAAAGAACTCTTATGAATTATACAAAGTTTACACGAAATAATATTTCTATACTCAGGAAAGTGCATCTGCTATTAAATTGTCTTTCCCCTTGATGTGCCTGATGTCAATATTATAGTCCTGTAACAACAAACTCCACCTTAATAATCTTTGATTTTTGTTTTTCATCTTGTCGATGAAAATAAGTGGGTTGTGATCACTAAACACAACAACCAGAGAAGGAGCTGAACTAAGGTAAACTTTAAAATGCTGTAATGCCAGAATTAAAAGCCAAACATTTCTTCTCGATTGTTGAGTAATTTCTTTGGTGCTTATTTAATTTCTTCGAAAAATAGCACACTGGATGATAAACATCATTTCTATCTTCTTGAATCAATACTGCTCCAACCCCAACATCACTTGCATCAACAGATAGTTTAAAAGATTGACTGAAATTCGGAGCTGTAAGAACTGGTGTACTTTTAAGTATGGCCTTTAATTTGTCAAAAGCCTCCTGACATTTCTCAGTCCAAAGAAACTTGTTTTTCTTGCTCAATAAATTTGTCAGGGGTTCAGCAGTATTAGAAAAATTGGAACAAAATTTCTGATAGTATCCAGCCATACCCAAAAATCGCATCAGTTGCCTTTACTGACAGGCACAGGGAATTCAGAGATAGCCTTGACCTTAGTATCTATAGGTTTAACTTGTCCATGTCCCTCAATATGTCCTAGAAAAGTTACACAAGCATGGCAATATTCACTTTTGGATAAATTGATTGTCAAACTTGCATCACTGAGTCTGTCAAAGATTTCCGAATTGTTGCTAGATGTTCTTTACAGGTGTTGCTGTAGATAATGACATCATCGATGTAAGCATCACAATTATCTAGACTAGAGGTAATCGTATTCATCAAGCGTTGAAAGGTACTTGGAGAACCCTTCATCCCGAATGGCATTACTTTATATTGATAGAGTCCATCTGGAGTCACAAATGCTGAAATTTCCTTTGCACTTTAAGAAGGTCAAATTTGGTGACATACTTGGCATTTCCAATTTTATCAATACAGTCATCGATTCTTGGTAATGGAAATGATCTGCTTTGTCACACTGTTCACCTTCCTGTAATCAGGGCACATATGTAAAGTTTTATCTGGTTTTGGAACAAGTATACATGGTGAACTCCAGTCACTTTTACTGGGCTGTATGAAATTATTCTCCAGCAAATACTGAATTTCCTTTTTCAAGTATTCCTGTTTGAGAGGGTTCATCCTGTATGGGTGGTGTTTCACAGGTTTGGAATTCACAATTTCATTGTCATGAAAAATTTTGTTTGTCCTCATAGGAACATCTGGAAATAAGTGCTCATATTCAAATAATAACTGTTTAAGTTCATTCCTTTCTTGTTGTTGCAAATGTAAAAGTTTCTGGTCTAGATTATTCATAATTTCTGAATTCTGAAGATTTGTTGCTCCAGAATAAGTAGAGTTCGATTGAATTTCTTCGCTTAAATCCTCAGTGAGTGGGACAGGTACAACTAAATTAATTTCATGATTTACCTGGCTATCTCTCTCAATATACTAGTACTCCAGTAATTTATTTAGATCAGAGTACTAATATTATAATTTAATGCATTCATTTTCTTTCTTACTTTATAAGGGCTGTAATACCTAGTTTGAAGAAAATTTTGAAGAATGAGAAAGAGAGAAAGAAATCTATTACAAGACTCAAAAGTTCTCTCCATTAAAGTTCTGTGAAACCATAATTTCACTTTTGACTTGAATTGCTGAATGCCAAATTCAAGCATAACTAGCTGGAAAATTCCAGACATAAAATTTGACCCTTGACCAGATGGGACAGATTTGGGAAGGCCAAATTGAGTAAAAAACTTTATCAAAGCTTTTACTATAGTTTTAGTTTTAATATTCCTCAAAGGAATTGCCTCTGGGAATCTTGTTGACGCACACATAATGGTCAAGAGGTATTGGTTGCCTGACTTGGTCTTAAGTAAGGGACCAACACAATCTACCATTATTCTATTAAATGGTTCGTTAAATGCAGGAATAGGTTGCAGATGAGCCTTAAGTATCTTCTGATTGGGTTTTCCTACCATTTGACAAGTATGACAAGATCTACAAAATTTACAAACATCACTTTTGATTTTTGGCCAATAAAAGTGAGTCAAGATCTTGTGATAAGTCTTGTTAATCCCTAAATGACCAGCCAAAGGAGTTTCATGGGCCAGACTAAGTATTTCCTGTCTGTTTGATTTTGGAACTACAATTTGATAGTTCACTGACCATTCGTCACCAGCAGGTACCTCAGGAGGTCTCCATTTTCTCATATGAATTCCATTTTTAATGAAATAACAGACAGGTACTTAAGTGGCTTCAGTTTCACTAATGGCCCTTTGAAACAAACAGGAGATCTCAGGATCTTTTTCCTGTTCGATGACAAGTGATTGTCGTTTGTCACCCTGATTAGAAAAAAGAGAATGAGTAGCTAAAAGAGGATCACTGTGATCAATACCTTTTGACTGATCCAAACAAGGAGTGAAAGTGACCTCATCAAAAGCCTGACCAATACATGTGTCAGCTAAAGCAATACTTTTCTTATCGAAATCATTCTCAAGAGCTTTCTTTGCCATAGCTCAAGTAACTGGACAAGCTGGGTATAAATCAGGGAATTCTTTTTCAATAGGATCAACTTTCTGATCCAAACAAGGTTTGTCAGTTACAAGTGGATTAACCACAACCTTGTCTCCAGCTAGGTTGTTGCCTAGTAACAAATGAATGCCCACAACGGGTAAAGAAGACACCATTCTGATTGTCACAGGTCCTGAAACTAAGTCTGATGACAAGTTTACAGATGGAGAGGAACATTAACAAAGCTGCACTCTACTCCCTGAATGAGAACACTCTCATTAGAAGAAGACTTCTCAGAAAAAGGCAAAGTACCTGATAATAAAAGACTCTGAGAAGCTCCTGTATCCCTTAAAATTTTAATAGGGATAGGATTGGCCAAATCACCCAAGAGTGATATAGAACCCTTCAACATGAATGGTTCATAATTCTCCATAATAAAATCAGACTGGGGTTTATTAGACCCAACAAATGTATTGCTTTCAATACATGACTGTGACCTTGACCTCTTAGAAATAAGAGCATTTGGGATAGGTCTGTCTTGATTCTGATGTTTATATTTCAGTTTGAAGCAATCAGAAATAACACGTCCTTTCTTCTTACAATAGGTACATGTAGGAAGAGACAAGGATTTTGAATCAAGGTTATCAGAAGCTTGATTTTTAAAAGCTGTGCCAGATTGAGTTTTAGAAGGAGTTGTATTAGGCTGAAATACCTTTTTACCAGTAGACTGCTGAGTGAAAGACTTGCTTACAACAGGAACTTTATAAGTTAAAAAATACTCATCAGCAGCAAGAGCAGCATTTTCCAAGGTATCGATCTTATGCTCTTTAAGATAAGTCTTAATGTCACTAGGGACACAGTTCTTGAACTCTTCAAGTAATACAAGTTGTTTGATATTTTCATATCATGTTCAACTTTCTTGGCTAAGCACCATCTCTCAAATAACTGCTTCTTTTTTATAGTTCCTGAATTTTTGCCGATAAGCCTCAGGAATTAACTCATATCCCTTTAAGATGCATTCCTTAACCAAGTCATAGTCAGAACTTTGCTGTACTGATAGGGATGCAAAGATATTTCGGGCTTTGCCATAAAGTACACACTGCATTGATTGAGTCCAATGCTGTCTTGGCCATTTCAAATTTTCAGCGACTTTTTCAAAATAAGGAAAATATTTGTCTACTTCTTGTTCACTAAAAGGGGGTACTAGCCTAAAATTCTTTGTAATATCAAAACTTGAATTTGTATTTGAAGTGGGAATGTGCTTTTCACTTGCCAGCTCCATTTCTTTCATTCTAATTTGAAATTCCCTTTCATCCTTCTCATTTTGCATCTGTAAGTACATTTGTTCTTTCTGTAATTCCAATTGCATTGTCTTTTTCTCTCTCTCCTGTCTCTCTCTCTCCTCCTTCTCAAATTGTAACTGCAATTGTTTCTGTCTTGCTGGTTTTAGTGGATTATTGTGAAACTTAGTACATATTATGACCATTATGAGAATAATTGGACATTGACCAATCATTGTCCTTATACTATTTTCACTATAGTTATGCGATTCATTTGACTATAGAATCATCTCCATCACAGGGTGGGGGTGGGATGTATGAGAGGGGGAGTGTAATGTTCCGAGCTTTACTTCAGCACAAGGCCAGCTTTGACTTGATGTCAACTTAGGATTTTAATCGCAAGACAGGAGAGCTATTTAAGTTTCAACAATTTAATAAACATTAGTAATGATAAATATTAACTATGCAGTGTGCATGAATAAATCAAGAATAAATTTGTAATGTTCCAAACCAAAATATGAAATATATCCAAATGAATTGATATTTCATGTGTTCTTTCTCTCATAAATCACACCTAAAATGTTTACATAAATGTAGATGACATGTATAGCTAAGTGTAAAGTTAAGAAAGTACATAACAAAATAATCACAGAAAAATGGTTAATATATTTCTCAGGAAAGGGTATAACCAGAAACTAATTGAATTATAAAATACATGAAAAATGATACCACTCTTGTTTCCCAATGAATATTATATTGTTAAAGTCCAGAATGTGCTAATACTTTGAAATATTAATTTAGAATTGATTTGTTTTGTTCTTCATAAGCTAACTAAAGTTCATTTCAGTGTAATATGCAGATAATAATACTCCCTGTACAAATACTACAATGGATGCTCCCTTCTGTATATGTTTAGCTATTTACTGTAGTAACAGTACTGACAATTTAATATATTTCTCTATTACAATTTCCGTATGCAGTAAAAATAACAGTAGAGTAGATTATTGTTTTGTCACTCGAGTCAATATAGATATATGCAATCAGTTCAATAGCGCTACTGTAGTATAGCAAGGTTAATTCTATGGGAGCATCATTCTTCAGCACTGAAGAATATATTGTAAGTTTATTTTATATCATTTGGAATATTATATAATCTGGAATGCATTATTTCTTGGTACTATATTGTGATCTCTATTGTAAGCATACCATGGACATATTTGCTGTCAGACTTAACATATACACTCACTGCTAGTCAGAATGCATTTGCCAGAACATGGCACAGAACTGGTATTTATTCCCTTGAAACCCATTGGTCTTAGTGGTTGATGGGAAAATCCTTGATTGTAATTATGTGAGGGAAACACACGAGTAGTTTGAGTGATACTTAACAACTCCTTAGTAACGCTTAAAAGTATGATAGCAGGCGAATTGTGATTCACACTTACACATAATTTTGTCAGTTGAATTGCTCTATATTTGGAGACTTGATGTGAAGATATTCACATCAGAACTTAACTCTGTATCTCAGAAAATGAACATACTTCACTACATAGTTTAAGAGGACTTAAAGAGGCCAAAACACAACAACCAAAAAGACCAATTTGGACCAACATTGACAATGGGAGATAAACCTGTATGAAGTAAGTGCCAATCACAATCACCCAAAATTACAGTATATTAATCATTAAAAGTCAATAAACGTGATATTAAAATATTGGTACAGTTATGTATTGTGCCTTGCAACCCTACAAATCCTTTATATCTTCATGTATGTATTAAAATGTATCCCATATTGTTTGCCATTAATATAGACATGAAACACTGAAATTTAATATTTAATGCTGAGACTTGTGAGAATTATTTTTAAATGAGCCACACACTATTTATAACACCAGAATTTATCACAGGGAGTATATTTGTATTACCATTCAAGTACTTTCTCTCACTCCTGCCCTCACAGAGAAAACAAATATAAAGCATAGAAACTTAAAATTGTATGCATGTATCATTCCAGCTTGTAGAAGCAAGCTTTTCTTTAAAATGTTTGTTAAATATGGGTTTTTGAATTTAATTATAGGAATGATTTGATGTTTGATATTCTTTCATAAAGGATTTATGTCAGACATTTTGTGATTTGGTCGTAGATGTTTTGAACAAAACATGCTTCAAGTGCAGTGGTCCCTGAAAAGCCCCGCAGTATGCTGGTTATCCCCCCCATAATGTGTGAATGGTCATAAATCACATTATGTTGGTCCTAGTTTGTTTTCTTATTGTTATTTATTTCAGTTTATTATAGTACATGGCTCATAACCAATCATAATCTCATTTCACACCATGATATACTGTACTTTTGTGTTTTTATGCTCAGTCAAGACAGCCTTGTTGTAACATCTCTCACTGTTAGAAACACATGCACACACACATGTACACACACATATGTACACACACTTATAACACAAGTAACTAATATGGTTCCCATGAACAGCATCATAAAAAGTGTGCACTGTAATACTTTCCTATTTACCCCAGTATCATGTGACTTTTATAGACTTAGGTGTGCCAGGACATAATATGTCCATAGATTGAGGCCTGGAGATAATAAAATTGTTGAGTTTAAGCATGGGATTTTGTGTCAGCCAGTTACAAAGGACTTTGTTTTTAAAATGTCACATTTTATTGCCTGCAAGAGAAGACTTATTCTCAAGGTCATGTTCAGATCTGTATGACTTCCAGGCCAGTTTTGGTTTGAAATCATGCAAAAAACAGAGTAGAACCTGTGTGGTAGTGAATTATCAGATTACAGATCTGTGACTGTTTTCAGATAAGAATTTAATAAATCACATATTATATTCCCAAGTTTGGAACTGGTTGAAACATTTCTGAAACTTTTCAGGATTCATATAGCTTGACAGCAGTACAAAATAGAAATTTATGATACCAGACTGAGTTTTAATCATCAAGATACTAATCATACTTTTTAGAATGTGTCAAACAGCTTTGTGATAAAAACTAATTTAATCTGTGTTCAATTATGTCACTCTGTTTTATTGAGTGTTCTCGTGATGATCAAGTAGTTTTTTGAAACATGCAGGGAACATCTGCAACTTTTCCCAGTGTTTGATATTGCACATGTGCACCATTACAAAACATAGATTTTGCTTTCAGCAGGAGTAATACAAGGGCAGTTTTAGACTAGATACTCAAAATTAAATTATTTTGTGTGATTTTAAGATATTAAAATTACTTTATGGGGGGAGGGTTTGTCCATTTTATTTGTATAAATATTCAGATATGGTGCTTACCTAAATTCTGTTTTGTTTTCTTGTGCATTATACAAATACTGAACTCATGCTAGTTTTAACTCACCATTTCATGTACTGTAGTGGGGCATCTGTGTTCCATAAACATGTCTTCTTTTATTTTTTACTCGTCATCGCAGGAACTACAAATACTTCAATGATGTTTATGCCTTCAATCTTGAAACATACACATGGACAAAAATTACTCCAAGTGGAAATGGTCCAGCCCCACGGTCAGGGTGTGTTATGGCATGTTTCCAAGATAATCCAAAGATCCTTATTTATGGAGGATACAGCAAGGAGAATATCAAGCGAGATGTAGAACGGGGACAAACTCACACAGACATGTTCATTTTGATGCCAGAAGGTAAGTACCACACTGTAACACTGTAAATGCTCTGAAAAATAAAACTGGCCACTCCATAAAAAAAAATAAAACTGGCCACTCCATAAAAAAAAATAAAACTGGCCACTCCATGTTTATTTTTATTCTTCATATTCATATTTAGTTGACTTATATACAGATACAAAGTCTTATCAGTCATGCTACAGCTGCAGTCGGATAAATATAGAAGAGGCAGTTGACAACTTAGTGATATGCACATGGTCATGTACCACAGATATATTCTTAGGTGGTCTTTTGTTGTTTTCTTGTATTTTTATGTTGAAACATTCTGCTAGAGCATTATGGAAACCCTAACCTGGACTTTGTGTGGAAAAGGAATTGAAAATAAAACAAATTTTCCCCTGCGCCACCTCAAGGTTCTGGACATTGTTAGGTGCATATTTACAAATGCATATCTTTGACTTAAATGGCCAAAAAACCATTATAGTGGCTGAACATTTACCATGAAATGATCTTTTTATTTACTAAGATTGGTTTACTGTTGTTCCAGGTAAAAAAAATGATGAATCTATGCCTGAGAAATGGAAATGGCAGCAAGTGAAGCAGTCGGGAGTTCAGCCAACCCCAAGAAGTGGAATGCCTATTGCAGTTGCTCCTGGCAACAAAGCCATTTGTTTTGGAGGTGTATTTGATGAGGTAACATTCATTGCATTAAATTGTGATTTTTTTATTAATTGTAGAACTGTACTTGTTTCTAAAGATGAACATCCTCAGCATATTATATGTTAATGAAATGTATTGGAATGTTCTCCATTTTCAGCTCAACTGTTGGAACCTTACAGAAATATAATATGCATTTGACCAAATTTTATATATGGCTCATCAACTATGAGATAAATTAAATCAAGAGTAACTTAAAAAAGGAGTATTAGCTCTTGGGGTTTTGCTCATTTTTAACTTAACTCCATCAAATATAAAACTGTTTTTCATCAGCACTAACATATATTTCTCAAAGATGTTGTATCTTTTCATTTTCACTAAGAGGGGGAAAAAATATGTGCATCTTCTTCCACTGGTAATGTGGCAGCATTTGTATACACTACTTGTGATACAGACAAAAACATTTGGCTACACTATTTGTGATACTGAAATAATATTTGGATACATGTATTTGCTTTCGGTACTGTGCTTGAGAAAGACTACAAGGGGATACAGACAATAAAGCCTGGATATATCTGTTTACTTTCGGTGATAAAGACTGAGGTCGATACAGACAATAAAGTTTGGATACATCTGTTTACTTTCGGTGAGAAAGTCTAGGAGGGTGATACAGACAGTAAAGTTTGGGTACATCTGTTTACTTTCGGTGAGAAAGTCTAAGAGGGTGATACAGACAATAAAGCCTGGATACATCTGTTTACTTTGGATGATAAAGACTAAGAGGGTGATACAGACAATAAAGCCTGGATACATCTGTTTACTTTGGATGATAAAGACTAAGAGGGTGATACAGACAATAAAGTCTGGATACATCTGTTTTCTTTCAGTGATAAAGAATAGGAGTTTGACTATATTGGGAATGGTTGTATGATGCAGGTGGATATGGAGATGGAATATTGCAGTTTTACATATATTTAATTAAAACTCAGACATGCATACTGTGTTGTTGGAATTAACATATACTAAGGTAAAACTCAGACTTGCATACTGTGTTGTTGGAATTTTACAGATACTAAGGTAAACCTCAGACATGCATAACATGTTGTTGGAAGTTAACATATACTAAGATAAAACTCAGACATGCATACTGTGTTGTTGGAATGTAACAGATACTAAAGTAAAACTCAGACATGCGTAACATGTTGGAAGTTAACATATACTAAGGTAAAACTCAGACTTGCATACTGTGTTGTTGGAATTTTACAGATACTAAGGTAAACCTCAGACATGCATAACATGTTGTTGGAAGTTAACATATACTAAGATAAACCTCAGACATGCATACTGTGTTGTTGGAATTTTACAAATACTAAAGTAAAACTCAGACATGCATACAGTGTTGTTGGAATTTTACAGATACTAAAGTAAAACTCAGACATGCGTAACATGTTGGAATTTAACAGATACTAAAGTAAACCATTTGAGTTCTTTATCGTGTTATAAGAAAGTACTGGACCCTATTGTACAGATGGCTGGTATATATAGGTGGAAGCCATAACATATTTGTCTATATTTCTTGAATAGTTACATCTCTATCATCTGCTGTCTAAAATAAGTAATTTAGATTTCAGAGATAATCTTCATTTCTAGGTAATGTGTGATGTATTGAGTTCTTTTAAAATATTCCTTTTGGAATTGTCAACCCAAAATATGAGACGGACAGTGTGACTGTATCAGTATGCAGGCTGTCTTACTGTTTCCTCTAGGTCTGTTTCTGTCATTGTGGTATATATTAACAAAGTATTTCCAGTTTAATGCAAACTGTCTTTCTATTCCATTTTGGTTTTAAATTATAGTCGGTATTATTTTTATTCACATGTTTGGAACATATTTAATGTCAATTTTAGATTCAGTAGCAACAAATTGTGTGAAACATTGTTGTTCAGAAACAACCAGGAGAAATATTAAATTGGTTTCTGATGTAATTATAACATCTTTGTTTCCTCTTCTCCCCCCCACCCTAAACCTCGCCCCCCCCAGGATTTTGCCCTAGGTCCCTGATCAGTGCTCTCCCTTGGACACTCATCTCCTGACACTCAAGGACATTTGACAGCTCTGAATTGTTCAAAGTGAAAGGAAAAACATGAAAGGAATTTTTTTATAAGATTACACAAGTTGTAAGATGTTTGTCTCTCATTTCGGCAGGTCTCTTTGATGGCTGTTTAATTATTTAAGTCTCATCTTTTATAGGAAGAAGATGATGAGAAGTTGACAGGTATATTCTTCAGTGATATGTTTTGCCTTGAGATGGATAAGGGCAAGTGGTACAGCTATTTGCTGAGGTAAATACTCTATGTCAGTGTTGTTTGCAGTCATCAAAGATACAACCATGATCTTTGCTTGAGTGGCTAGGTACATAAATACTCGTCAATGCACATTTCCTGAAATTATCAAAAACTATTTAATACGAAATTATATTATGGGTTTTTCCCATATTGATTTTGTTCTTTGTGGCTGTTGGCTGTAAGACAGGGGTCTCATACTCAAACCACCCTAAGGGCCTCATGAGGGCATTTTCGATGGCCCAAGGGCCACACCACCTTTGTTCTCTCTCATGACACCTTGTGATGCCAATCATTTTGCAGGCCACAGGATATGGCTTGGCAGGCCACATGTTTGAGACCCTTGCTGTAAGATATTTTATAAACCCAATCTTTACAGAGGCAAGAGTATATATTAACACTTGTATCTTGCCAACCCCATCTCTATAGAGGCAAGGGTAGTTCTTGTTCTAGATGAGATTTTTCTTGCACGAGGAAATTGGATTGTTTCTTCTGGTTTGAAGATAACATCATAATGTCTTCCAACTTTAAGTAAGACATGAAACTGGTAATAAGATTTGTTAAGCATTTATGCAGTGCAAAACAAAGGACATAAGGGCCAAAGGGAGTTCTGCATCTGATCAGATGGAGCAGCCTTATATGGCCTGAATTAAAATCACTGACAACTTAAAGTTAGTCTGTTTAAAACTATTTTTGTTATCTTGTCATAGATGAGAATGACATATAAATAGATTCTATGTCTGCCTGCAATCTGCATGCTGGAAATATACCCAGTATGTCAATACACGTAAAAGGGCACCACCTACCACTGACATGCTAAACATGGAAAGATCATCAAGTTCATATTTATATTGATAATATATGATGTCATAGGCAGTGTATCGTGAATTGTATTGATACACAGCACAGGTTAACTTTTTGACCCTAGTTACTGTCCATTGCACTTGTTGGAAGCTGATGAAGTATATGATAGAAGTTTGATGATAATTTCATTGAACTTGTCATACCTTTAGGGATCACCCACCCTCCCTGTTTCTTATCTTATATTCTGTGACCTTACTGAAGACTGACCATTCAAATGACCTATGCATCATCTTGTGTCCTGTGACCTTACTAAAGACTGACCATTCAAATTACCTATGCATCATCTTGCGTGATAACTAAGGGTACCACAGATTCAATTACATTATCATCAAACTTCAGCTTGGTATCATTTAATTGTCCAGTTTGACTACCACCTAATGAAATGGGATTCATGACCATACTGGTCTTATTATGAAAGGCATTTTAGCAAGGGAGTACTGTACATTGTAAACAGTGTTCACAATTTTTGTGTCACCTTTTCAAATAAAAGTGGGGGACATAGTAGCCACATTTATATGTGTCCATCAGTCATAGTTATATTTCAACTCTGTATCTTTAATGCCTTTGATGATCAAAGAATGAAATTTAATATACCTGTACAACATCATTAGAAGGTGTATTACATACCACATTAGGAGTCTTATCTTCCAGCTTTGTGGTTCCCAACTCCCATGTTGCAACCCCAACTAGGGTTGCCAGGAGGTTCTGGAGGGTCACCAGGATATTTTTTTAGGGTGGCAAAACTTATCAAAATGTGGAAATAGTATTGTGAGGCTCTGAAAAAAATATTTCTTAGGGTCGTGGTCAGACAAGGTTGGGAACCACTGTTCTAGATCATGGTCATGGCTCAATGATTTTAGTTTTCTATCACCCTTTCCCTTCTACTCCATAACCTTAAAGCCATTTGAGATGTAGGGACAAAACTTGGTATGTTTATATATCATCACTAGAAGGATCATCAGCAGAAAATGTATTGCATACCACATTGAAGGTCCTAGCTTTAAGGTCAAGGTCATGGACAATATTTTTCATTTTCATAACATTTTGCTCCATAACTTCAAAGCCATTTGAAATGATGGGATGAAACTTGATATATTTGTCATCATTACTGGAAGAGGTGTTGTGTACCATAATAGAAATGCTATCTTCAAGGTCAAGTTCAAAGCTCAATATTTGTATCTTTTCCATTACACTTTCCCTTTCACAGTATGACTTAAACTGCATCTGAGGTTAAGGGATTAAAACTGGTATAATTGTACATCATTGCTAGGTGTGGTGCATGCCACATTGCACTCAGTTGTATATTATTACTAAGGTATGTTGCATGCCACATTGCACTCCATTGTATATCATTACTAGAAAGTGTGGTGCATGCCACATTGCACTCCACTGAAAATCATTACTAGAAGATGTGGTACATGCCACATTGCACTCCATTGTATATCATTACTAGAAAGTGTGGTGCATGCCACATTGCACTCCATTGAAAATCATTACTAAAAGATGTGGTACATGCCACATCGCACTCCATTGTATATCATTACCAGAAAGTGTGTTGCATGCCTCATTGCACTCCATTGTATATCATTACTAGAAAGTGTGGTGCATGCCACATTGCACTAAATTGTATATCATTACTAGAATGTGTGTTGCATATCACACTGCACTCAATTGTATATCATTACTAGAATGTGTGGTGCATCAGGTGCTATACTTGCATGGCCATAAATATCAGGAGTCATTTCATATATGTTTTAAGTGTAGCTTGTAAGTGGCAGTACATTATCTATAAGATCTTGAGGGATTGTTGAATGAGCTTGTAAGTGACATACAGTATTAATAAGTGCTTGGGGATTGTTGAATGAGCTTGTAAGTGACATACAGTATTAATAAGTGCTTGGGGATTGTTGAATGAGCTTGTAAGTGACATACAGTATTAATAACTGCTTGGGGATTGTTGAATGAGCTTTGCTTCCTGTGAGTGCTTCAGTAACAAGGTGTCCATGTATTGCACCATCTTAGTTTGCAATGGGAGCATTGAATTAAACAATGATGCCATGCAAGCACCTTTGAAGTGGCTGTGCAAATAATCAGCAATTTCACATGGCATTGCAAGCCTATATAAATAAAAATACACAGTATTTTGAGGTGTTATCATGTATGCAACCCAATGACTTCTAGATCTAGTTGTCAAATCCAGGTTAACAATGCTGGCTTCCAGTATGCAGGGAATAATGGATGCAAGTTCATTCTGCACAAAGACATTTCAGAAATATTTTACTGATTTCATGAGTAAATCAAAACTGGTCTATGGTGACGCCACAGCCAAAGCCATTTTGGAGTTGTCCTGGACAGTCAAAGACCTTTGCCTGAGGTTATTTTGGGAATTGTCCTGGGTAATCAAAGACCTCTTTCATTTTTTGTCTATAAGACAAAATGCAGCCCACCGATCATCTTGTTTTAGTCATCCTGGATGTGGTTCCAATGGCCGCTAATGCAACTTCTTTTGAAACTGGGGGAGCTGCAGCTGCCAACAATGCTTTAATTGCTGCAAGGAATGGAATCATTCTCTCAGTTATTTGCATTTGTGTCACCACTTACTTTTATAACTTTAATGTCACTGGGGTATTCTTTTGTTTGGCCTCCAGAGCATGG
This sequence comes from Megalonaias nervosa, assembly GCA_016617855.1. Taxonomy (NCBI): domain Eukaryota; kingdom Metazoa; phylum Mollusca; class Bivalvia; order Unionida; family Unionidae; genus Megalonaias; species Megalonaias nervosa. The sequence continues at coordinate 24,940 of JAECUM010035893.1, forward strand.
CTAAGATGTATTTCGATTAGCCACAAGGAGTCATTAACCGTCAACTTTGTAAAATGAAATTTTCAGTGTGATCCAACACTCATTTCTTATTTTACTTTATTTTTGCACACTGGTTTTAAAACATCACAGGTTCATCTACTTGTTTGAGAAACTTTACTAGTTTTCCATAGGCATGTAAGTAACCCTTGTCTGGCCACATACACTCTGTACCAACAGCATCTTATCAGAGAGAATCAGAGCAGTGCATCTGTAACCATTGGTGGAGACCTGACTTACACATGCGTAAAAGTGCTTGTTAACCATGAACTGCTTAACCAGATCCAGGTGTTCCAATGAAAGGTAATAAATCAGGAACAACCTGGTGAAGTCTTTCTGGGAAATATGCAGACCCATATTAATATTTTGGTCTCAGCACCATGTCCAACCACAGCATGTGATGTGCACAAGCAACATAACTATTTTAAGAGTCAATCAAAATTTCTTTGGAGGGTTAGGGTTCCTGATGACCATTTAACTGCAAGGAAACCTCAGACACTTTTAACTGGTCGGATAACATTCTACCGTTAAGCTGTCTGCCACACACCTAAGCTGTGGTTTGAAATGACACAAATACAAGTCTTGGTGCTCTGGCACCTTGTTGGGTAGTTGTTATCCTGAAAACTGCTGAACACACAGCTTTCATATGAGTCGGTGTTGAGAGTGAGAAATGATACCAGTGATGTGCACCCAGAACTCATCGATGACAATAAACGTGTTTCTGAAGAGGTTATCACAGGCATCTACAATGTAATTTTGACAACTCAACTTTACCATTTGTGATGCCTGCAACATGCCAAATTGCATCACTGCTGTCACCCTTTTGGTATAAAATGACTGTGTTTGACTCTGAAAATAGCCTTATAAATATCTATGAAGAACCCAAATATATAACTGAGAGGAATTGCACATGAAAATGACATTGCTCCATGAAGTTGTCCTAATTGTTGCATAAATCCATGGTTGAAATTCCTGTTGTCACCAATTTCAGCATTTCCTAGTATGTTTCTCATGTCACCAAATATTGTGGCTATTTTAGCATTTCCTATCCTGTTTCATATGTTTCCACTGGTATGATTTGCAGTGATGGAGTCATCCTTGTGAAACATAATAGACAGGCCAGTGGATCTCCTATAATCATAACTGTATCTTTTTTGAGTCCAATAATCTTCATGCAATGTCAGCATTGCTAATTCTTCAATTTCCTTTCTATCAATTAAATTACATGTGCTGCTGAACCATGCCATGGTACTGCTGTTGACAAATCCAGCCTTAGTGTCATTGGGATAATCAGCATCATCAGTTTGTAGAAGTCTTCCATCATTTTCCAAGAGGGCTTGCACAGGAGAAAATAAGAGATGCCTTAAACTCCTGTAATTCTATTTGTTTTTTTTTTAATTAGAATCCTTATCCAGGTATGAATAATGCTGAAAATTTCTTTTGCTTTTATCTATCATCACAGGCATCCCTATGTCAAATTGAGTATCAGCATCTTTGAGTTTTGCCATCACTTATCAGTACTGTCTGAAACTTTTGCAGCCAGTTCCCAACGGTGATTTACTTCCCATTGCCACATTTTCAGCAATTGAATCAGTGCTGGCTTGTGCTAACTAGGCAACTTCATTGATGATTTTGCTGACTGGAGCTGGCATTGTTGCTGTTGATGGAAGCACAATTGCCTTTGATGGTGCCCCAGTCACTAAATATTATATTCCATTAAAAATTGAAATGACCACCTGCAGTCCCAGATCTTTCAACTGATTCACAGCATTGTTTTTTATGGTAACAATGATTTGCATTGCAGCTTGTTTAGCAGTCAGTGCAATGTGCGAGGTCAGGGTGAACAATCCCTTGACAACATTACTGAGGCCATTTCTGCAATATATTGTGTAAATGGGTTTCCTTGTGTTGACAGCACATGCAGGTATCACAAGTCCACCTACGATGGTCATTGTATTAAACATCAAGCCAATCTCTAATGTACATTTGTATTGTCAAGATCTCCCTACAGAGATCCAACAAGTGTCCATCATGGTCAACAAAGTTGAAGTGAAGTTACATCAGCCTGGCATTGTTGCATGGTAGATACGTGGGGGTTGGAGTAATCAACAGGTAACCCAGTGAAGCATTCAGGGAAAATCCCAATATGTAACTTGGCAAGGCGATACTTGATGAACCAGAACTGTAACTGCTACTGATAGCATCACAGATTAGATTAACCTGATTCATTCACTTGAACCTGGCAATGTTTTGTATCCAGACCCTCAAGGTCCTATGCATAAGATTTGTTGGTTCACAGGATTCACATTAAAATCTTAAGGCCAAACAAGAACCACTCTCAGTAATGACCATTTGATGTCAGGTGTGTATGGTGCAGATTTAATTGAGATGGCATGGCTGAGTGTAGGCTTATCTTTGCATATAAAACTGTGACCAGTTATCAATAGATCTTGTGTCAGATCTCTTCATTAGTTGAGTCATTATCGTATGTTCCCATGTAAAATTAAGCAACATTCTCGGTTGCACTATTGTCCAACAAAAACATGAATTAGTTATTCACTGGGAAGTCTCCAGATGGCTGAATTTGGATATTATGTCAACAGTCAAATGCACAAAGTAACACTAGTGGATCTAGAGTGTGTGGGATGCCCCAGTAGTGATTGGCATCTGAAAAACTATGTAACATTCTAGCTTTGTAGACAAAATTGTAATTATCGGGTGATGCTCTGGGTTGTATTTGCAATTACAAGCTGCATCATGGCATTGATTTTGGGAAGACTTGGAAGTGCCTCAAACTTCATCATTGGTGTTCATCATATATATCATCACTCTATTCATTGACTTGATAAATTAACAAGCAAAAAGTACCCAGGTCCATGATGTTATTGGTGAGCAACCACTGACAAATTGATGCAACTACATTGATGACTTCTGGGTGGTTTGATGTGAGGACCCCCTGTGAAGTTAACCAGATGGATATCTTGTTTTTTCTTCATTATTAGGTGCATGTGCATACATACAAATATGCACCAAGCATTGAAAATCTTGACATCTGATGTAAGGTCACCAAACCATCGGTGTCCAAAAGATTTAACAAACGTTGCAGATGCATTGAAATGTATCTATGCATATGGACCATTACCATGACCACAGCTTTTGCAGGTGGAACCAGGTAAGGAATTGTTCTTTCTCCTCTTGAACTGTTTGGAAGAATTGATGAAACTTTGTGGTAATCTTTTCCTTATGGTAAAACACGCAAGAGGTATTATTATTAACCTCTTCCCTGAAGCTCCAGGGAGGTGGTCAAATGTCAAATGTAAAATAAAAGTTCAGTTACAGTATGTTTATATATGCAGGCACTACAGAAAGACACATCATATGCGATAGATTTTGGCTTCTAACCCATAGGATGCTGTCTCTGAGGGATGGGTGGTGGTGGGAGGGTGAAAGGTTTGAGATTGGCAGTGGCAAGCTGTTGAAGTTGATCGTGTTTCAGACTGTCTGCTGACAGTGAGTGCCATCTATGACACACTACCTCAGTATTCCTTGACTTAATAATAGTTCAGTTTTGAAACGAGGTTAAGTTTCTGAATAAAAATATCCATGAAGTTTAAAGTCTTTATTATGTTACATCTTTTGCCATGTAACAGAATGCATCCTACTGTGGGTATAGGTGATTTCCTGAAGATTATATTGAAAATGTTCACACAATAAGTATAGATTCAACTATACAATGCCTGTAATAATTATATAATCTTGTAGCACTGAGCAAGGTACATTGGCTTTATGGCATTGATAAATACAGCTGGTGAAAATGGTTGCAAAACATACTATACACTTATGTCATTGTAGAGGGAAGAAAACTGTAGAGAAAAAGAGGAGACGGAGGAAAAAGGATGCTGCCGAATCGAAAGGAGATGACAATGAGGAGTATTCTAATGAAGAGGGCAGTGAAGATGAGCCAATGGAAATTCCAGATGAGGAAGTAAAAAATTTATCTCTCAAGGATCAAGGATCTTCCTCAGGAGAGGTAACGGGAGAAGTTAATACAGGTGCCATAGAAACTGTTGTTATTGATGGTGTATTTAAAGTGACAGTTGGCCAAAAAAGGAGTTCCTCAACTGAGCATGCTCAAATTGGCTCTTCTGAAATGGAGGTGGATATTTTCATGCCCAGTCCCAGGATGAATGCTCTGTTAGCAATCAAGAGTGGAGTTCTGTTTCTTTATGGAGGGATTGTGGAGGAAGGTGATAAGCAGCTGACATTAACAGATTTTTATTCCTTGGACATAAATAGGCAGGATGAATGGAATACACTGATCGAACAGGATGCAAAAAGTCAGGTAAACAATTATCTACTCACTCATCTATACAGATTACCTATATTTACAAAAAGTATTTCTTTTCAAATGAGACTTAGCTTCATAATTATTAAACATTTTTCAGGAAATGGTATGTGTATAGTGAATTGTAAGATATCTCTTTCATTTTGTTTATATTGGGAGTTTTCTTTTTTAAATTCTTTATAATTAGGTAAAGCAGTTGACTGTATAATCATAACTCTGGATACTTTTTATTTTCTTGGCCATCAGAAGAAATTTTGTTTAAATATTAAGTATTATTATGATGCCATTGAAAAGGAATGAGTGCTGATCTCATAGTAAGTAATTTTAAAAAATTGTATATCTAATAATTTTGATTGACAGCTTTAGATATAATTTAGATTTTCAGATAGGTAGTGAAGCTTCTTACAACAAGACTGAAATTTCTAGGTTTGACATACCATGTGCCAAAATGGCATTGTACTATACTAGGTATCAGCAGCCTATTAAAACTGCTGTGCCAACTCCGCTCAATTGCAGAGTGCTGAATGCCAAGTCATATTCATCCCTTTAATATAATTTTCATTTTTAGTACATACAATACAAAATCACAGCTCCTACCATGTTGCTTCCCAAAGGGTCCAGAATGACACCCTTAACATGCATGCCATGGGTTGCCGACAACTATACTACACTATCTGGAGCTTTGAGTCATTAAACAGGATGTGTGCTATTTACCTAGAGCGCTGAATCAGTATGCAGTCTGTTCTAGGATGTGTGATATTATACTGGAGGACTGAATCAGTACGCAGTCTGTTCTAGGATGTGTGATATTATACTAGAGCACTGAATCAGTACGCAATCTTTTCTAGGATGTGTGATATTATACTGGAGGACTGAATCAGTACGCAGTCTGTTCTAGGATGTGTGATATTATACTGGAGGACTGAATCAGTACGCAGTCTGTTCTAGGATGTGTGATATTATGCTGGAGGACTGAATCAGTACGCAGTCTGTTCTAGGATGTGTGATATTATGCTGGAGGACTGAATCAGTACGCAGTCTGTTCTAGGATGTGTGATATTATGCTGGAGGACTGAATCAGTACGCAGTCTGTTCTAGGATGTGTGATATTATGCTGGAGGACTGAATCAGTACGCAGTCTGTTCTAGGATGTGTGATATTATGCTGGAGGACTGAATCAGTACGCAGTCTGTTCTAGGATGTGTGATATTATGCTGGAGGACTGAATCAGTACGCAGTCTGTTCTAGGATGTGTGATATTATGCTGGAGGACTGAATCAGTACGCAGTCTGTTCTAGGATGTGTGATATTATGCTGGAGGACTGAATCAGTACGCAGTCTGTTCTAGGATGTGTGATATTATGCTGGAGGACTGAATCAGTACGCAGTCTGTTCTAGGATGTGTGATATTATACTAGAGCACTGAATCAGTACGCAGTCTGTTCTAGGATGTGTGATATTATACTGGAGGACTGAATCAGTACGCAGTCTGTTCTAGGATGTGTGATATTATACTGGAGGACTGAATCAGTACGCAGTCTTTTCTAGGATGTGTGATATTATACTGGAGCACTGGATCAGTACGCAGTCTGTTCTAGGATGTGTGATATTATACTGGAGCACTGAATCAGTACGCAGTCTGTTCTAGGATGTGTGATATTATACTGGAGGACTGAATCAGTACGCTGTTATGTATATTTAAATTAATTGTTTATCTGTTAGTTTTAAAATTTTGTTTTATTCCATTACATGCTATTGTAACTTAACATTGTTTACTGGACTTGACCTTTTCCAGAATTGGATAAATGAAACATTTTATCTGGTTGCTGACCTTGTTCCAAAATCAGTGACAGTTTTGGTAAACAGCTTTTTCTAAAAATGTTTTTTCTATCTTTCTCAGAGTAAGAATCATTAAGTTGAGTCAGGGTCATATCTGGACTACGTGATATTAAGCATGTGTCAGTTGGTAACAAACTTCTTTTTTTTCCAGAAGAATGAACTTTTGATCCTCATCTGGGAATCTGTTTTACGTCTTAATTAGTCGTATAACTGATGTTTTTGATAAGGGTTTGTCAGTTGGGCTTAAAACACTTGATACGTTAAGTTGTATTATGTTGTGACCAGTTTGGGCTGAATTTTTATTTTCTTCTAATTATTAAATTTAAGTGATTCTTTTCTCTGGAAATACAAAAGTGATCTGACAAAATTCTTGGATAAAGACATTCATTAGAATTTGTACTGAATTCAAACCTGGAATAATATTTTGTGTGATTCAACAAGAGACTGTTGACACATCTTCACTTCCTAGGATATTACAGATGTCATCGCCTTCAATTTTGGATCTCATTGGGAATCGAACTCAGTTTCATTCAGGACCTTTTATTACTAGGACTTCTATTTTTAATTTTTGGATTATTTTTGGATTTAATTTGCAAAACTATAAGTTCTTTTTTCTCAGTTTTCACTTTGTATTCTATGGAAATAAATTATTTGTTAAATTTTACAAAGGTTGTTGTCTTCACTCTTTTCTGTTACTTATTTTAAGAGCATAGACTCATAACAACGTAGTCTGTTCTGGGATTTGTGATATTTATCTAGGGCACTGAATCAGTATGCAGTCTGTTCTAGGATGTGTGATATTATACTTTATTAAATACCCATTTAATCTTACATGCTTAATCTGGCACCTGGTACAGTTGTTCAGTCTGTATTTCAGTATCACACACCAAGATTTGAACTACTTAGGCATCTTCTTGATGTCAACATGTAGATAGTTTTAGATGCGGTATGTCAATCTTTAATAAATCCCAAGTCATTTTGGATTTCATTCAGATGGGAAAGCTAAAAATATTTAGGAAGCATAAGAGAGGAGTTTGAAGTAATTACAAATCCACATTTGTGTTTTGTTCTGATTCATTGGAGAGAACTAGCCTGACAGCCTTGATGTATCACTACGCCATATAAAGCTCATTCTTTCCAATGACACAGTACAAAACTTGTATGCTGTCTGGTACACTGAATCAGTAAACAGTCAGTTCTAGGATGCAAAGTTGCAGGGTTCATGCAGCGTCAGTCGTCTTCTAAATTTCACACTGTATGTCATTTTAATATGTTCTTTTATATGTGGCAGTTGTATTAGTTTTATCAATATGCTATAATGTTTTAACAAAACATTTCTAATTTTTTGTAAATCTATGAATTTAGCATATCATTATGTATAAACATGTTTGCAGGTTACTTATCAAGACCATGTTCATTTATGTATATTGCTCCAGGTCAGATCAGGCTATTCCCACAAGGTAAGTAACAGTAAACCATACCACCTGTGATTGCTGATCAGGAGTGGACAGCTACACCTGGCTTCTACTGGAAAGTCCTTTCTGTTGGATAAGGTGGTCGATCAGATATGCTCATCCCACAGCTGTGAAGGCTGGTGGCAAGAGCTGTGTGGATAGCACAGGGCATCAGCTCAGGTACAGCAGGAACTGATGGCCATCCACAGCATCTAAACTCGTCTCCAGATGTCTCAACATTGTCATGCCACTGCATTGAGACGGGCCAAGATGAGAGAGTGAGAATGACTGTGCAAATTTCCCTCACTGAAATCCAACCAAATAAAATACCTTCAAGTCTTGTGATGGGTGAGCAACAAAGCAGCAAGTGTAGATACACTGGGAGCTGTAGCTGCATACCTGCACACAGGTGGCTCAGGGCATAGGGTTGCATTTCAGTGGATCAAAACAGTAGTGGAACTTGGCAGCCCCTAGATGACTGACAAGGATCACACTGCTCTCCTGCATAGCATGAGGAAGGGACTAGAAAAGGTGCCCAAAACATTACCTTAACAATGGAAAGCATACCTTAGCTGTTGAAATCTAACAGAAAGACAAAGATGGTGTAACTCACCATTGGTGCCTGTAAGATAGGCACACAGTTGGACCATACATCAGCAGATAGACCAGAGAGAAGAACAGCTCTGATTGGTAGAGAACTGGTCTGATTCAAGATCGAGATAACCGCTCTGAGTGAAGCTCACCTAGTTGAGGAAGGACAATGAAACGAAGTAGGAGCTACCTACACCTTCTTCTGGAGTGGCCAAAGTAAAGTGACATGCTGGTGTTTGGTTTGCTTTCAAAGCACAGCTTGGTAGCAAGCTCACAAATCTCCCCAATGATATGAATGATGAACTAATGCAAATGAGACTCCCACTGTCGGGATAAAAGACATGCAACTATCATCAATGCCTATGCACCCAAAATGACAAACCCAGATGAGATCAAGGATAAATTTTATCAAGACCTAGAATCTTTTATTGCAGAAGTACCATCCGGCACAGATTAAACAACATAGCTATGTTATTGGCAAAAATGGCTTTGGTAAATGCAACAATTGATATCTGCTACTTAAGAAATGTGCTAAACATGGCTTCCTAATCACAAACATACACAGGCATCTTATTGAATAAACTCATTGTCGGGGATGAGACAGACAGGATGCCTGAGTGATGAATGCCATTAGATATGCAGAATACTGGACTGACCACAGGCTTATAATTTCATCGCAAGGCAAAAAAGTGCCAACAAAGCTAAATGTCTCCAAACTGAAGCAGGAGAATGTGAAACGGACATTTGATGAAAAACTTTGTAGCCAACTAGATATAATCGATATGAACACCAAGACTGTCAAAGAAAACTGGATATCCTTTAGAGACTCTGTGTACTTAACTGCATCCAAAACCCTTATTCCCTCCACACATAAACATCAAGATTGGTTTGATGGGAACAATTCTGCCATATAGAGACTTATGAATGAGAAACATTGGCTACAGAAGGTATGTATAGAAGACAGAACTCCATCATCTGAGAAGGCAGCCTTCAATAACACCAAGAGATCTGTCCAGTGCAAACTCAGAGAGATGCAAAACTCATGGGTGAGCAATAAGGCCGATGATATTCAGTCCTACACAGAGAGGATTACATGAAGAACTTCTATAATGCCTTGAAGACAATCTAAGGGCCACAGTCATCAGGAATTTCTCGAATATGGAGTACTGACAGTGCCACACTGCTGACTGACAAAGAAAGGATACTTCAATGAACACTTAAACAACATCCTCAATCAACAGTCATCTGTCAGTGAGGATGCAAGTAATCAACTGTCCCAAGTGAAAATCAATGTATCACTTCCTTATTCTCCATTGCTGACTGAAACTGTGAAATCAATTGATGAAGAAGTCTACAAAACTGGAGACTCACATGGCATAAAACTGACTGAAATCTTTCAGTCAGTGTGGACTAGGTGAACTATACCCCAGAAGTACAAGGATGCATCAATCATCCACTTGTACAAAGCAGAAAGTTACAATTTGTGGCAACTATCATGGCATATCATTGCTGTCAGTAGCCAGCAAAATCCTCACCAGAATTCTGCTGAATCATCTTTGGCATCACATCAATCAAGGGCTTTGCCTGAGAGTCAGTGCGGCTTCTGAAAATGGTGAGGGACCACAGACATGGTGTTTGCAACTGATCAACTCGAGGAGAAATGACAGAATTCCAACCTGTACATGACATTCATTGACCTGACAAAATCCTTCGACACAGTAAGCCATGAACTCGAAGAACAAACATCAGCAACACATTGCTACTTTTAATACAATACCTAGTATGTGTATGGTATTTTTGCTGATATGCCAAATACATGAAAACTTAAGATAATCACAATACTTTACAGACTTATTATTTAATATTTCACATTTTCATTAATTATTTGTGTGTTTATATTAATTATGTCTATATCTTCATTATGCCCCTGAACTTAAACATTCTGTAATGTTAGAAGACCAGGGGGTATTTAAGCAGGTAAAATAATTCCTGAACTTCCAAACTTTAATCAATGTTAAAAGACCAAGGGGTATTTAAGCAGGGAAAATAATTCCTAAACTTCCAAACTTTAATTAATGTTGAAAGACCAGTGGGTACATTAAGCAGTTAAAATAAATCCACAACAAGCAAACTTTAATTAATGTTGAAAGACCAAAGGGTACATTAGTTTTATTTATTTCTGATGGTGCTTTTATGACTTATTTTCTGCAGGTTTGGGAGGATTCTGAAAGTTCATCAGATGAGGAGGGAGAGCAGGAGGGAGCCTGTGGTGGGGAAGAAGAAGAGGAAGAGGACAGTGGTAAGTGGATGCATTCACCATTATGGCTATATGACAGTTTGTTTAGAATGGTGGTAGTTTATATAAAGCAGGAGATGGAATTTGTCATCTTAACACTATTTTTATACATTTGGTACAGAATATGACATTTGTATGCACTCAGAAATGCAGATTTTCATTGTTTGTCCTTTAGAAAAAGGAGTGTCACTTGCTTTAATATTATTAGAGTAAATGATACCACTGTGAATAATGTAGTATTATTAGAGTAAATGATGCTTTATACCTCCATAAATAGTGTAATATTATTAGAGTAAATGATTTTTTTATGCCACAGTGATAAGTGTAATATTATTTGAGTAAATGATTCTTTATACCACAGTGATAAGTGTAATATTATTAGAGTATAATTTTTTCAAAAACCAGTATGCTGTGACTCTTTGTGTAAATAAAGTGAGTCATGTTAGCTCAGTTTGTAGAGCATCAGAATTGCAATGAATGTGTTACAGATTTGATACCTGCTCAGGCCAGCAATGGTATGTCCTCACACTTGGCTTCCTCTTCAAAATAAGGCCAATATTGTGTTGAAAGTTCTGGTAAAATAAACCAACCAGCTTGATATAACGAGATGTTTTTAGGAATTGGAAAGCTGCATATGTGCGACAGTCTCCTGCAGTGGCCATCATAAGGGTCAGAACCCTTTTGAAATGTGATGTCCTAGTACTGTTAGGAGTTAAAAGTTTCTTCCCTTTGCCTGGTTGTGATGAAGATTCCAATATTGTAGTCCTTTTAGGATGTACATTGTCTTTGGTATTGTTTGATTTCATGTTAGTCAGAACAATCTTCAGAATTATGGAAAAGTCTTATATTTAATGCCATTAGCCTTAAATCAAACATAGCAGCAAAAGTTCCTATCAGTATCATAGTAGTACATAATATGGAGCACTTCCTCATTATGAAGTATAAAGTGAAATTGCTTTATAATGAAGTTCATTACACATATAATTTTACCGCTACAAAATAAATTGAGATCCATTACATGACGTTCATCAGCCTGCCAAAGATCTTTGACACTGTCAGCAGTGGAGGCACTATGTGAGTAGCCTTGTCCATTTGTATGAGAATGTTTGTGCAATTTCTGATTCAGATAATATTATTTTGACTAGATTTGAAAAATGATCTGCTACAGTAAACACTTGAGATCATGATCAACTATAAGGTTGGCAAACAGTGTCTTGACCTGTATATCTTTATTTACATTTGATACAGAGTCCATGAACATGGGGATTTGATTGATGGCATATTTGTTGTCATGTTTAATATGCCTTCATGAGATGGGGTTATTGCATCATGTATATTGTCATTCTTGCCAATGTAGCAAGTACTTAATTCAGCTTTATTGGAAGGGCAGATGCATATTCATATCCTTGGAACTTGATTCCAACCTCTGAAATTTCCATCCATTATTGAATTTCATGCGATATTTCAGTTGCTTAGATTTTGCTATTTTAGCATTGGAAGGATAACACAAGCTCAGAGATCTCAACAAACTATAAACACCAAAGTCAATCTGACCCCATTTTATGCTGACTGAGCTCTTAGTAATTCAACCATAATTTATGATCCAGACATTTTTATCATCTGTTCTAACTCTGAATCAATAACTAGCTTTATTGGGATGTGATGATGCTACACCCCCCACCTGTGAATATTTGCTAGACTGATTGCCATGACTACTACTACTCTCCCAACTAAACAGACCTTGCCATCCAGTTCTAATTGAGACCTGGGATCAGGATGGATTCATATCAATCCAGAAAACTTTATCAATGAGCAAATTTGATGATTATTCATTTTTGTTTTATAGACGATGGCAGCTCACAGCATGTAAGTATATCTTCCAGCCCTGTAATGGAATTTAAGATCAAACTGGGCATATGAAAGTATTTTCTGACCTTGGCGGCTGAACCAGAACCCAAGATTTTCATCATAAATTGTATGCCAACCTGGCTGCCAGCCAACCGTCCAATCATCTAGACATATGGGATGTGGTCTGGGTACTAATTATTGCAGTATACTAGACTGGAGACCTACACATTGAACAAATATACCTTCAGCGACAATGTCTATGCAGAAATTACTGCCCAGACCAGCCACTAACTACCCAGGCAATTGGTCTGACCTCACCTGCTGGATTTGCATGTGAAGCAGACTATACAACTAATCCAGTCATACATACTGACCCATCTTACCCCCAGTGGAATCCCTCCTCCTTTGGCAGTGAATTCAGATCATAAAGTCTTGACTTCGGTAGATGAGGCTGATGATGAAGAGCATCTGTCCTTCAAAATCTGCAACCCCAGTAATAGCAACTGAATATCTGTAACCCCAGTAATAGCAACCACCTTCTCAATGCACTGGTTTTGGTCTCATTGCAATTTTTATCATTCAGAAGTACAAAGCCTTGACAAAGACTTCACAGCCATGAAAATGTCTGCTCAGCTATGTAATAAAGTGGACAGAAAATTGTTTATTGCCTTGTTGAAGTTGGTTAGGAATGTGATTTCCACTTGCTCCCTCCTGATTTGGCTTCCCTTGCAATATACCGCTTAGCAAATAAGCCCAGGAACAGCATTTTGGACCTTTTCAGAAGGGACACTCATCTGTGGTTGTATTCATTAAAGCCACATCATACATTGAAGCTGCATTCCCTCCTTTTTGGCTCTTCCCTCTTGTTCAGGGAAAGAAATGAGGAGGTAAGAAAACTGGCAGTTCAGGAGTTAGCCCTTCAGCTTTCCATCCAAACTCCTTTCTTTTCACATCCTCATCAAGAACCATTTTAGACAAAGAAGGAAAAATTAATGCAGAAAAACAAGAGTTATGCTCACACACGGCAAAATTGTAGAGGTCAGGTGAGTAATGGGTTATCACAGTCAGGTCAGGAGATGGGGAGACTAAACAAATTTTATCATCCCTTAAGCCTCCCACCAACAATCACTGAATTGCCTCTGTCAACCCTCCAGTGGGTGGCATACTCCTTCTGTTTCACAACAGTTGAATCAAGTTATTCCTGCACAGTTATTTGTTGATGCAAGTAGTTTTGGAGGAGCTTCAGATGTCATTTATCAAACTCTGTCCAGTTTCTTTGTTCCACTTCGTGGCAGAGACTGCAAAGTGACCCCATGAAGATGGACACATTACAGGAGGAAATATATACTTTATTGGCAAAATGAGAATTAGATACAGTGTGAAAACCATCAACCCTTGGTTTTTATTCTTCGTTATTCTTGTTTACAAATTTCAACAGTAAATTAATAACTCCAGTTCTCCACTATTTATGGCTGCTATACATTGTGGATAGCTTGTTCATAGGGTAAGGAAGAACCCTATGGATTTTGGATGTAAAAGGTCAGAGGTCAAGGTCACTGTGGAAAAAAGAAAAATTATTCCCATGCAGTAGCTTAAGATCTCCATCATCTATGGTTACCAATCTTTATGGGTGGCTTGCACTTGGTGAACCTTATTGAATTAGGGGTCAAAAGGTCAAAATCACTTTGAAAAAAAGAAAGAATAGTTTCTAAGCAATAACATTAATTATACATTACATAACTCAATCAAACTTTGTGGATGGCATGTACTTAGGGTAAGGAAAAGTACGTTGATTTGGGGTTATAAAGTGAAAGGTCAGTGTCACAGACTGAAGGAAGAAAAGATGCATGTGGATTTGGATTATGTTTGTGCAGACATTTATAATATTTCTTATTCAGAAGATGAAATGGAGATAACTTTTGATGATGCACCAGCAAAAGAAGCAAATGAGGAAACCATGGATTACTTTGTGAGAACAAAAGATTACTGGATGGGTAAAGCCCAGACATACTGTGAAACTGAAGGCTTGGAGCTCACTGCAAAGAAGTTAGAGAAGCTTGCAACAGAGATGTGTAATGAAAATAATCAATAAAGCTGGAAACTTTCTTTTTGCCTTTAAATAAATGTATTAACTCAACAATGTATAATGGAATTTTGAAAATCATATGGCCAGTGTAAAAACATTTTGCTGAAAATCAATGAATACTTTTATGAGTGTATCTTCAAGTAATCATTTTACCAGAACACATGACATTATTTTTTGGCCTGTTTTGATATCACATTGTTTAATTTGGACATGAAAATCTCCTTTTTAAAATATATTTCACTTCATGTTTCATGTGATTTGTATTAATTTTGTATGTGGGGGATGAAAAGCATTCTTTTGTCAGAAATGTAATATATAAGTATATTATTAATAAATATAGATAAACAGTTTTATTAATATTTTTTGTTATGCATAATGTATTATTTTTAATATATTATGCCTTGATATAATATTGAAGATTGTTCAGTATTCCATCAGAACTCAAACTACATAATACAAATTATGATCTGCACAATACGTATAATAATTAAATAAGTATTCTATAAATAATTACTCATAATGTATAAAAAATTTATTTCATAATGCCTCTTATTTTTAAATTAATAAGTAAACTTATTTATATGATATTAGTTTATGACTTTCACTATTTAAGTTATTCTATAAATTAGAACAATATAAAAATATTCTTAAATAATTGTAAAAAGGGATGTAATTCAAGTGCCAATCCTTAACATAGTTTAAAGAACATAACACATTTTATATATATATATATATATATATCTATATCTATATCTATATATATATATATATATATATATATATATATATATCTAATGAATATCATATAGAGTTTTGGAATTTAGACCTTTTTGGATATACCGTATTAAGATGGTGAATACAACAGGTTTCCTTTAACAGATGTTCCATCTCAGAATCAGCTACAGTGGTCCACCTCTTATATGGCCACCCCTTTTGCACCGGGAAAGTGGCCTTATAAGACGGGTGGCCTTTCCAGAGGGGGACTAAATTTTTTGTGAGAAGTACCCCCATGTTGGCCAATTCTGCGTGTCAGGTAATTCTGCGCAATGATACGTCATTTATGTAAACATTCGATCATGTGTTATTTTTGGTCAAAAATCCATTTTGTATCAAGAAAGAACGATCGTATTTTAATTAAGGAAAGTGATATTCATAAAGTGTACAAAAATATCCCACATTTCGACTCGAAATGTGATTTCTAAATGTCAACATGAAGACCCACTCCATGACCTTCTTGAACCTGTAACCCAGAAAATCTTATTTACTATGTATCTTTTAGAATCATACAAATAAAACATTATATAAAAGATGAAAATGTATATCTTAAAACAGTTCTGTATCTTAATCCAAGTTTCCAGTTTTGCAAGTTGTCCCACATGTACAAAATCGTCTGCACCCAACGTGTCAACTTTCCGCTAGAACGGGATTCTCAAGAAATTTCCCGGCCTATAGTCTGTTTCTAAATTCTGTAGTAATTTTTCCCCATACACAAGACGTTGTAAACACATTACATCTGATTCATTGTTTTTTCTCTTCCACATAATAGCTTATTTTTTTATAAAATGTTGGACTTTACTAATTTTTTTACAAGATCAGTTTAGTTTACTTAATATCTCTTGCCATTTGTTGGCATTGTGACGTTGAATTTTGTAAAACTAGCTATAAACCTGACCTAATTACTCGACTGAAATGCTGACAGAAACAGTCCATTGCCCAATGGATAAACATTTACATCTTTTATTTATATCAATCGGTCGAATTCGGTATGCGTTTAGCTTCAGTATTGGAGACGGAAACCTTAAGTGCGCAGAAATGCCCGATAGCATTGTATATGTAATGTACGTAGTAAGAAAGCTACATTCTTCAAAACATTTAATATCTTCATTTAATATCTTCGTTTAAAAGTAACATTAATTATTAAAAGGTTCTTCTTGTTATAATAATAGAATTATTTCAACTGAATATACATTAATAGTTCTTTTTCTTGGCGTAAGCATAATATGCGAGCGGGTGTTGTTGTCATGCACATTGCAAAACCATTCAAAACGTCATTAAATCTTGGTACATACATAATTCTCTTTCCATTTTCCCACTGCTGCTGAATAACCTCCTTATCGGTTACGACGTTGTTTATTCGAGACTTTTCAACAAAAAATGTTTTATTCGAGTCCTTTCTACCTAAAATTATTTGGCAAGTCCCCCCTCCCCACCTCACCTGATGTTGCCAAGTAGAATAACCAACTTTTTTCTAAAATAATCGTCTCCGATTACACGATGACATGTTAATGTTTGGTAATGATTTATTCGGATGTTGTTAACTGTATGCAATTTAATTATGCAGACGAAATGCCTTCTTCATAAAGGAAGCAAGAAATGTGTTGTCACGTGATTTTTCGGTCTTTGTCTGGTACCCTGTTTTGTTCAAGGTTAATTTCTCTGTGTGTGTGTGTGTCTGCACAAAATCTATTTTTAGCCTATGCTGACCCTGTTATGATCTTGACAATTATGTCCGGTTGTAATCATCAAAGAAAAGAACTCAACAGATGTGTAAAGCCCAAAACTATCATAACATTGTTGAGCCCATTTCCTGTAAACGTCGGCTTTTATAGACAATGATATAATATTAATCTTAATTATTGATTCTGGACACATTTGAAATCAAAAGTGGCCACTTGTGAGGGAAACATTTTACATTTTTGTACTAATATGGTAGCCACTGGTCATGTTAGAGGCGTGGCCATTCTTGAGGGGTACTTTTGAACACAAATTCATCGGTGCCAAGGGATTCTGGCCGTAAGAAGCGGGTGGCCACTGGTCAAGGGGACTGTTCAAGAGGGGGCCTACTGTATATCAGTATGTCAGTATATCAGTAGGTTCCATCTCAGATTCAGCTATATCAATCATTTATTATATAGATAATCTTGGAGATGAGTTTGGCCATGTGGGTAATAAAGGTCATTCAGCAGCTTGTTAGGATACTCTGGACTTAAGGGGGAGGGCATTTTAAAAATAAAATTTCTGGACAATAACCCTTAAACTATTTTAGGTATTTGAACCAAACTTGAACCATGTGTCAAACAGGTGGGCTAGATGACTTTTGATACATAAGAATTTTCCACATTTAATGCTTTATATTACCTGTGAAACAAAGTGTAGCACAAGCAGTGTAAAATTGAGGGTGAATGTCTATAGTGTACTGGAAAAAAAGTAATATAAAATTTTAAAAAGTAATATAAAATTGAGGGTGACCATCCATTGTGTACTCGTAAAATTTAAAAAAGTACAGCTCTCATTCAGTATAGTGTCCTCATTAGGATGGGATTCTGGAAATTATTCATTAGTGTTACAACTTTGTGACCAAAATTTTTTTAAAAATATGAAATTTAAAAAAAATATTAAAATTTTTTAAGATAAGTCAGCTTTTAAATTGACATATAAACCATTGGACTTAACTTGGAGTAATTAGTCACAGTTGTATTTAATGTCAAATATTGTATTCCCGAAAGGATGTAATACATTCAGAATTATCTTTGTCTCAAATAGGCCACCATTGTAATTGAGGTGTGTCAGTTATTGTATTTGGAAAGAGTGCAAAGGACAACCAAAACTGCCTCTGTGTCTGTAGCCACTCCAGTAGGTCAGCCACTTAAGCTCTGTAGATACCTGTCATCATATAGGTCTGCCTCTGTGTCTATAGCCACTCCAGTAGGTCAGCCACTTAAGCTCTGTAGATACCTGTCATCATATAGGCCTGCCTCTGTGTCTATAGCCACTCCAGTAGGTCAGCCACTTAAGCTCTGTAGATACCTGTCATCATATAGGCCTGCCTCTGTGTCTATAGCCACTCCAGTAGGTCAGCCACTTAAGCTCTGTAGATACCTGTCATCATATAGGTCTGCCTCTGTGTCTATAGCCACTCCAGTAGGTCAGCCACTTAAGCTCTGTAGATACCTGTCATCATATAGGCCTGCCTCTGTGTCTATAGCCACTCCAGTAGGTCAGCCACTTAAGCTCTGTAGATACCTGTCATCATATAGGTCTGCCTCTGTGTCTATAGCCACTCCAGTAGGTCAGCCACTTAAGCTCTGTAGATACCTGTCATCATATAGGCCTGCCTCTGTGTCTATTGCCACTCCAGTAGGTCAGCCACTTAAGCTCTGTAGATACCTCTCTGATCATGTTGGTCTGCCCCTTAGTCTAAAGCCACTCCAGTATGTCAACCGCTTCAGCTCTGTCGATACTTCTCTATCTTGTACCAATGCAGTCACTAATCCTTCCTGTGATCTGATGCTGTCCTTATGTTAATAATAAATAACAGCCCACAGTAAGTTATCTGTTGTATTTGTCACACAAAACTAGCAACTTAACTGATCCAGTGCAGTCCCAGATTGCATTATCCAGTCACTAATCAGTGCAGTCCCAGATTGTGTTATCCAGTCACCAGTCAGTGCAGTCCCAGATTGCATTATCCAGTCACTAATCAGTGCAGTCCAGACTGCATTATCCAGTCACTAGTCAGTACAGTCCATATTACATTATCCAGACACTAATCAGCAAACAATGGTCAAAGACACATGCCCATTTACATAATATGCTCTTTAATAAGGTCTGTTAAAGCAATTACATGTTGCTTTATTGTGAAATCAGTTTGATTTAAGAGTGAATTCAAATAACAGAACTGTTTCTTTATTATCATCTAATACATTACTTAATTGATTTAGGGGCATCAAGTGGCCAAGTGCTCACCGTTACAGATAACAGCCATCTCATCTGTCTGCATGGGTTCAAGTCTTGGGCATAGCCATTGTGGGTACATCAGAAAGCTTGCCAGTAGCTTCCAGTGGGTTGGTGGTTCTTCCCAGGATTTTCAAGGGTTCTTCCTCCACCAGTTATACTACCAACAATGTATTGATTATCTTGTGCTGAAACATGGTGTTAAACCCATAACAACAACAACAATAACAACATGGATTTATGAGTGAATTATGGTATGGAAGCCAAGAATACATATAACACTAGGTGAAACAATGCTTATTCTATTTTTAATGGCCAGGTAGAGCTGTATATAAACCCCAGTTACTGCCTAATGGCAAGGAAGAGCTGTATATAGACCCCAACTACTGCCTTATGGCCAGGTAAAGCTGTATATAGACCCCAACTACTGCCTTGTGGCCAGGAAGAGCTGTATATAGACCCCAGCTACTGCCTTATGACCAGGTAGATCTGTATATAGACTCCAGCTACCGCCTTATGGCCAGGGAGAGCTGTATATAGACCCCAGCTACTGCCTGATGGCCAGGGAGAGATGCATATAGACCCCAGCTACTGCCTTATGGCCAGGTAGATCTGTATATAGACCCCAGCTACTGCCTGATGGCCAGGGAGAGCTGTATATAGACCTGAGCTACTGCCTGATGGCCAGGGAGAGCTGTATATAGACTCCAACTACTGCCTTATGGCCAGGAAGAGCTGTATATAGACCCCAACTACCACCTTATAGCCAGGTAGATCTGTATATAGACCCCAACTACTGCCTTATGACCAGGGAGATCTGTATATAGACCCCAACTATTGCCTTATGGCCTGTAAGAGCTGTATATACACCCCAGCTACTGCCTTATGGCCAGGAAGAGCTGTATATAGACCACAACTACTGCCTTCTGACCAGACAGAGCTGTATATAGACCCCAGCTACTGCCTTATGGCCAGTAAGAGCTGTATATAGACCCCAGCTACTGCCTTATGCCAGGTAGAGCTCTATGTAGACCCCTGCTACTGTTTATGGCCAGGTAGAGCTGTATATTTACCACAGCTACTGCGTTATGGCCAGTTAGAGGTGGCTATGGACCCAAAGTACCACCTTATGGCCAGGGGAGCTGTATTTAGACCCCAACTACCACCTTATAGCCAGGGAGAGATGGCTACACATCCCAGCTGCTGCCTTGTTGCCAAAGAGATCTGTATAGAACTGAGTGCTGGACAGTCAGGTACTTTCAGTAGGTATTTTTTTTTACGTAAACATTGAACAGGGGAATATGTCATATGTCATCTATAAGGACACATTGTAGATTAGGGGCCAAAGTAACTGAGAATTAAATTAAATGGATTAATATAGTTGAGGCTTAACTTTATTTTGTCACAAAATGGTGGAATCATTATTGGTGGTCTGCATCCAATCTGATTAAAATCAGATCTCCACTGTCATACATGGACATCTGACAGCAACTGCTTAGGGGTCATGTCCTGATGACCTTTGAATTAGCAAATGGAAATGCAGCTTTCAGAAATTTGAAAGTGAATCAAATTGTTCAGCATATATTCATGCTCTTTGCCATAGTGCTCAGTCTCCCAAATGTGAAAATATAAGACTTTTTATGATTGGTGGATAAAATTAGCAATTATGGTAATAACATAGGTCATCAGGACACAACCACAAACCTAAGCAGTTGCTGTCACATTGGACAATGGAGTTCTGATTTTAATTAGATGGCAGCATCCTCAGATAGCAATCAATAAGCTCTTATTAAAAATACCTGGATGGTAAACAAATTAGCCATCCAAAATCTTACATCAATCCAGAAACTGGGATCCTAAAGACAGAAGCCTATGCTTTATTTGGATCTCTTGCTCTTCAAAATAAAAGTTAATGAACTGTGAAATGTTAAGTTATTGGAAGCAGGACATCTCCACTCAGACACATTAAGTGTTTGGTAAGTTCAAATTCTTAGTGCAGTATTTCCGTTTTTCTTTGTGAATAATAATTAGACTTTGTACACAAAAAGAAATGAGAGGCTGAAGAGTTATGACATTATGGTGACAGAGGTCATTGTTTACTAAGTCATCAGAGGTACAAGTTTTGTTATCTACCAGCTGATACTGCTGCCATTGTTATTAGACATTGCAAAGACGTTTTCCTTAGACTAAAACTGCCTTTAGGAATTTTGAATTTAAAGTGTAAGATGTCAGGGCCATGACAAGAAGAAAATTCTTGTCAAATGACTTTGTGTCCCTGGAAAGATATCAGAGTCTGAAACAGATTCTTGAGTTTATATGGGGTATTTTAAGGGAAAACTGTATCAAAAGTTTAAAGTTAAAAATTGAAATGTTGATCTCTCTCCATTAGGACAGTTGTTTTCTGTTAATGTAGTCTTAGTCGATGTGTACTCGTTTATATGCCTCACCAAGAATGTTAAGCTGATATATGGTCACAGAGAATTAATTTATGACCCATGATATAACACCCGATCCCTACATATTCTATGATAAAGAATGATGGTCGCAGATTGGCTGAAAATAAGTAATGGAAAAATTTACATATGGGTAAAATGTATAAAATATTAGGCTTAAATGTAAAACCACTTTAATTTTATCTCAATCGTTTCACATGTACTATCAAATGCATACAGGGAGATCTGATCAGGACTGGCTTTCATAGTCATCATTCTGTACTGTCGAATGTATACTGGGAGATCTCATTGGGCCTGACTTTCGTAGTCAAAATTATTTACTATCGAATGCATATTGGGAAATCTAATTGGGACTGATTTTCATGGTCATATTTCCGTTCTGTTGAATGCATACTGGGAGATCTCATCAGGCCAGATTTTCATAGTCATCATTCAGTACTGTTGAATGCATGCTGGGAGATCTAATTGGCACTCATTTTCATAGTCAAAAATATGTACTCTTGAATACATACTGGGAGATCTCATTGGGACTGATTTTCATAGTGATCATTATGTTCTATCGAATGCATACAGGGATTTTTTATGAACAAGTTACAAGTTTGTATTTAAGACAGTTTTGTGTGGACGTTTGTCTTCAGGGTCATACAGAAAGGGTGTGGCGGGACATTCGTGTTCTTTGAATACATTTCTGTTGAACAAAGTCTTCAGTACATTAGTTTAGCAACAATTTTTTCAAATAGATACTTATTTGGTGACACGTATAGAAGGATGAAATTTCTAAGAAGCATGTATTTCTGGAAGCTTCTCTTTTCACATCAATCTGCACTTGAGGGAATTTTATTTATGTCTCATTTCAGCATCTTAGGGGCATGGGATTTAATTTTATGTATCATTTCAACATCTTAGTGGCATGGGATTTAATTTTATGTCTCATTTCAACACCTTATGGACACTGGATTTAATTTTGTGTATCATTTTAACATCTTGGGGGCATGGGATTTAATTTTGTGTATCATTTCAACAACTTGGGAGCATGGGATTTAATTTTGTGTGTCATTTCAACATCTTTGGAGCGTGGGATTTAATTTTATGTCTCATTTCAACAGCTTATGGACACTGGATTTAATTTTGTGTCTCATGTCAACATCTTAGGGGCATGGGATTTAATTTTGTGTATCATTTCAATATCTTAGGGGAATGGAATTTAATTTTGTGCATCATTTCAACATCCTGGGGGCATAGGATTTAATTTTATGTCAGATTTCAACATCTTTGGGGCAAGGGATTTAATTTTGTGTATCATTTCATCTATTGAGGATATGTTGTAATTTCCTTACAGGTTGGTTGAAGTTGTCATATCCCTTATTCTAAGGGGTTTTGAAACCGTATTAAGTTTAGTATGCATTCCATTTTGAAGAAAAAAAAATTATGTGCCTACCATTATTTAATAGCAAATAGAAGCTTAATCTCGCACGCTAATTAATTGCACGTTAATCGTCACCTTGTTTCCATTCACTTCGTGTTTTTGCATATGGTTGTCAACACACAAGATGGTTTATTTGGAGTCAGTCGGATTAAAATCAGGTCTCCACTGTCCTGCGTGAAGATCTGACAACCATTTAGGGATCATGTTCTGGTGACCTATGTGATTACCATAATCGCTAATTTTATCAGCTGATCAGATTAAGTCTTAGATCTTCACGTTTGGGAGACTGTGCAGGATGGCTGAAGAACACCAG
>JAECUM010035894.1:0-12100 GCA_016617855.1 Megalonaias nervosa
GTGATCTTAACAAATAACAGTCCTTACAAATTCCTGTATTTCGGTAAGATACACGCTATATTTGTACAAATGACCTTAGCTTGAAGTTCATTGCCCTCGCCGCATGGCAATTGATTAGAAATTACCACGTGTTCTCTACAGACACATGCGGCCGTATATACCAGCATACATTACTACACATCTTATTTACATTTGACTAGTCAATTCTGTCCAATAAGATAAATGTTCAATTACTTATGGCATACTTTTCACTAAATCTAGCTACGATAACCACTAACCTGCAAGATCATTTAAGCATTGCGAAATCATATATAAATATACAATTGTCATTAACTCACGACAACAATATCATCCTACACAGGCAATCAATTTATGTAACCATAAAAAATATGACACATCTGCATATTAGGGTTAAGTCATAAATCTCTATGAAATGCTGCATATCTGAACATTCTTTGGGTTACATCATAAATCCCTATGAAAATACTGCACACTGAATATCCGATTACATGCAATCCGTCAATTCTATCAATGAACTCTGTAAAATTAAGAAATAAATTGCATACAATTCTCATCAACAGATGCCTATGAACTTGAATAATCGAGACATAGCATGAATCATAAGCATATCAAACACATTTGCATAAAACAAACAAATGAAAATAGAATATTATATTGAAATTAAAATTGGGTACCTTAATGCTGTTCTTTCTTTCTCCCCACACAATCGTGTGTCAAATCTATATAGCCTGTCGTTTTTTTTTTCAAAACAGCTATCTGACCTTTCTTCGTTAACGAGGGAAACACAATTCTATTGTTCCCACGGAGTTAAACCTTTCGTCTTCTCACAAGGCAAGAGTCGAAATGAAGAATTCTGAGCAAGTTGGTACCATAAATTCTAGTCTCCCAAAGTGTACGCCTCAATTTTTACTGACCAATCGGAAGTAACTGTTCCTAAAATTCTCCCCTAATAATCCTGTCTTTCATCAGATTTCACCAGCCTAAAATATGCTGCAATTAGCATTCCTTTGAAGATCAATTATTTGACATAAAGTCCTCTCCCGACTGATACGGTTGTAACTCTGTGTACGCTGTGTCACTATACCATTACGATGACTCGGTCAAATTCTACTGAAGCTTAACGTAGACCCTTTTATGTTTCAGAGATGAAATAAGAGAAATATCAATGAACTTTCTCAAGACCTTTTGGCTGGACTAAGCTAACTTCAATGCACAATTTATTCACATAAGTTTCAATAAGTCTTCAAAATTCGCCACATTACATATTTTATTAAAACATTCTGCTCCATGATCGGTCCAGATTCTGTTTGGTTTTCTTTCTGTACTAACGATGACCTGTTTCAACGCATCAGTTATTGTCATTCCTGTCTTATCTGAAACTGGTACACTAAAAGCATATTTGCTAAAAACATCTACAACATTAAAAATATATCTTTTATTATTGTTAAATTTCCTAAGGCCTGACATATCATCTAAATCTATTGCCCAGATATCGTCAACGGCATTTGCGACAACCTTCCGTCGCGGAAACTTTTCTTTTTAGGTTTGTGTAGCTCTGACGCCAGATCATCATACCTACCGAGACCTAATTTATATTTTGATCCAACAAAACCCTGCACCAACTTTCGGTCAACACGCTCTCGCATATTCACAGGTTTCATATCACGATAACAAATGTCGTGGCGCATTGCTATTGCATCAACTTGATTATAAGGCTCTTGTCCTGGCAGCGGGTTATCGTTCTCGTCAAGTTTTTTATCAAGAGGATTATAAGGTCCAGTATATTTATGGCCTGGCAAGGTCCAACCGCCTTTTGGTTTTGGTAATTTGCCAATTAATTTATGTATATCTATACCTGTTCCAATTATTTCTCTGTTGTTGCTTTGTTGACAGTATGTAACAATTTTATTTTACTCAAGACAGAGGACAGAGATCTCTATCATAATCGTACTCGCATCGCGTTATTTATTAATCATCTACTAAAATAATCTTGTCAGTGCAACCTGCTCCGGACAACTTTGTTGTTGGCAATGCTATTGCTGGCGATAATTTCTTTAAAAACATACTTTTCTTTTTCCGCAGACTGCGCAAATACTTTTCAGCATTATTCTATTATTTTTTTTGTTTTTTCTGTTGTTTCATCGCTATTCTCTGTTTTAGTTGTGCACTTGAGACAATATGTTGACATTTTTATATTTCTAAGTGTATACAAAATTAATTGCAATTTCATCATTAGCGTGAGAAGGCTGCTTGTCAAACTGTAAAATAAACTTTAAAAAATCAGAGGATTGGGACATCTGCCGAACAAACAATACAATAATAACCACAAGCGGTTGTCCCATTTGGCTGTAGTTGATTAGACGAATAACTTTTTTTTTTCTTCAAATTTCTTAAAAATAAATTTTATAAATTTTATAAAAATATTTTATAAGATAACTTAGAGGGGGTCCGAACGAATCAAAATAATTGTTATCGTAAATAGCCACCCAATGTGTGCCAGACCCATCATTGAAGTCCTGTATATTGACTAAACACGAACCACTTGCTGGTACATTATCTAATTCGTCTTTAGAATATACTCCACGAAATCCGACAATGTCATTCAATTTTTCAATTATATCAAAATTACTCAACGCCGTCTGGTACCTGGGAATGTTAGTCCACGTCCTATCCCTAACAGATTTGGAATCAGACTGCATGCTAACCCTGCTAAAATAGAGCGAAAGGAATGATTCCTCCTTGTTTTGTTTTCCTCGACTACTTTTGTCGTCCTTGCTCTATGACGCCTTGTTTTCTTTTTTTTTAGCTGGCATTTTATTTTTTATTGTTACATAAAACTGCAGTGACAAAGTCACTGACGATAGATTCGTTTGATACCGTCTCCGGACACCGCTTTTTTAGCGGTCCCTGATACTGCCCCAGAAGCGGCTGCTATCCCTAATGTTCCTAATATTGGCAACATTTTGGGTATTACTGTCTTAGCTATTACAGAAAATGCTGGTCCGATAAATCCACCGCGGTTAGACATGGCCGCTATTTGTGCAGTGGATAATTTCAGCACAAACGGTTTTCTGCGATCGAGTTTATTGATTTGCTGTCGAGTTAACATTACTTTTACTGCAGTCCTTTAAGTCAACGACTCCGTCGTTGGGGATATCATTAAAAAAACAGAATTACGTTTAGCAACTGCTGCTGATAACTCTTTAATTTGACCTGGCGTTAGGTGTATTTCTCTGGTTGTGTATTCCGTTTTCATTATTTATACTTGTTTGTCATACAATACTTGTAGATGAATTATACTTGTATTGTCATTTTTCCTTTGGGCGCATCAATTGTCAAAAATTGATCGCTAACAACTAACGCGTACACGTTGTATTGTTCGGCTGGCAGCATGCCAAGCGTCCAAGTGACTTCAACATCAGCAGTCGATCTGATAGCTTGTTCGGAGTGTTTTGAAACGTCAAAATAAAAGATAGGATATATTCATCGAAATTCTTCTACTGATATCTGAGATCCACTGTCTGCGTCCTGGTATTTTTGCATTGCCTTCATAAGGTACATATACGGCCGAGATACGATTTTAGTGACGTCATCATCAAAATGCATTCGATTGCACGCTCGGGATACTGTCTAGATTTTATTCTAACAAAAATTCGTCTGACATCTGGGTTATCAAATACACAGTTGTTCATTTCTTCGTCATTACGGCGTGCCTGTCGTTGAAATACAACGAAGAAATGTCGAAGTAATTGTTCGCTTGATGTAGTTGTAACACGCCATGTGTAATCAGTTGCATTGGGAGTAGTGTTTGATAAATTCTGTTCTGCTGGAAATAGATCTTTTTCGTATAATTAGTTAATAGGGATTCGAGTTCCATCATTTTAGCTACAGACTGAACAACTCGTGGCATCCACAGAGCTAATCTTGTAATAGCAAACTGACCTTCAGCCACTCCACCGGCGTGTATTATACAATCGTTTTGATCCGCTCGATCTAAAGTAAGCGTATGCTTTAGTCCGCGAAATATTTTGTTGCAATCACGGCAAAATCCAAATATTGTGCTTAACGGAAGCATCTTAATTATTTGGCGAGATTCTACAGCAAATGCTTTTCGTTTGGCGTATCCTTCGTTATATTGCTGCTGTCGTATTCTCGTGACCGCTAATCTTATAGAATCACCTATTGTGGCTGTATCATTAGCAGCTGGATTGGCGATTAGATTATTGTTATTTGGATCAGCAGCACGAGCACCAGTACGGAACTCGCTTGAAACAGCTCTCCCAAATCCGGTGTCCTTAAACCACATCATATTTGTGGCCACTGATCTTGAGTAATCGTCACTGAATGAGACGATATTAAGTATTGTACTCGCTATTGGTAAATCCACTGAAATATCTTCCACGGTCTGATTTGCAAGTTGATACCGTGCGCTTTTAAATAAACTCCAACCGTTATTGACAAGTGCAATTTCTGCACCAGCTGGAATATCGCCGCCTATCACAGTTAATAACTGACCACGCACTTCTAATACTGCCTTGAGGTAATAAAAGCAAGTCCTCGTCACGTGTATTAAAAGTTCTGACACCAGCTTTATTTGGTTCGTTTGAGTTTTTGTCCAAGTACTCAATGTACTCAAATTCTGTCACTATGTCGTCGGTATCATGTTCTTCGGCAAGATCGAGATAATTTTTGACTGACATTGTTATTTTATTTCCACACAAAACTGCAACGACTCTGTCGTTGGGCACACAAAATTGCAACGACTAAAAAGCAGCAGGTGTTATTCTTGTTTTCGCTACAAGTTTACGTACTACATTTTCACCGCTTGGTGATAATAATTTTTTTGTGGTAGCTATCATAGCCCGTTCTGTTTCCGCCGTCGGCGCAATATCTGATATTGCACTTTTTATATCTGCGACAATCGGTGCGTGACCTTTAATTTTTTCAGCAACTTTTTGTCCTAATGCAGTACCAGCTGTGCTAGCAAAAGCTTTACCTGCGTCAAGTGCAATTGGTGCTACTTTGCGTGCAATTCCTGGAACATTTTCAATAATTTTTGTAAATATATTTCCAAAATATCCTCCTATGATTTTTTTCTGTAAACTTTTTTCTTTGTCTCATTTTATATCATTGAGGTTGTACAAAAATCTGTGTCAGTGACTATGTCGCCAACAACTACGTTGTCGTGCGTAGGTGTAAGTAATAAGTAACAACCTCGTTATTCAATTCCAGCTGTCTACCAGATTGATCTGTTAGTTGCATTGTTATGCTCGTTATTTGATTTTCAGGAGTAATTGGATGATATATTAATTGTCGAGGAGTAATTTGCATTAGTGACCCTGGTGGGACATCAGGTGAAAAACTATAGATCGTTTGACCTTGGCTACCTCTAGCTGAGTAAGACTCTGATGCGATAGAACAATTAATCAATATTGTGTTTATATCAGTTATATTTACTGGCAGGTCACCGTCATGTGATACACTTTGTTCTGTAACACTGCCGTACTGCTGGTTCTTAAAGCCTAGCAGCGATGCAATACTGCTCGCTGGGTAGAAATCGATTATCAAATTATAATTTAGTGCAATTCTAGCTCGTAGCGTATTATCGTTTGGAACAAGGTCAAAATTACCCGCAACACCAAAGGTGTTAATCAATTCTTTTATCGTTTTATTAATATCAGTCATGTTATATGCTCCTTGTGGTATTTTGACTGAGGTCGTTGCCCCAGACTTAAATGTAAAGTGATCGTTAATTTTTTTTTTTACGTATGCCATAGAGTGCCATACTGTAGCAGAAATTAATCCAATTTCGTACTGTCTACCAGGATACAGTAATATTGGCGGATTATAGTAGACGGAAAAGTTTGCGCTGTCACTCGTTGTCTGTGAGGAATCAAGTAACAGTGTTGTCGACATTATATAAGATCGCCATGTAAAATTTCGTACACGGACGATGTTAGTAATCTGCTCGATCTAAGATGATCTAGTATATCAATAATTTCGTTGTCAATTTCAGTGCTTTCATTACCTGCTTCTTTAGATGATATTAGTAGCAATAGTCTGTCAACTATATCTGCGTTTGATGTAAAATCTTTAACGCCAGATCCGGTGGTTCCTGTTTCCTCTGGTAATCTTTTATCTCGATTACGTTCATGCTGATCAAATAATCTTTTGAAAGTCCAACATTTACTATAATCTTTTTCTCTAGTTCTGTATTTATCTGCTGTTTCAGACAAAGACTCAGCAATAATTCCGTCTCTTATTCTATCTAACAGAGGTATTATTTCTTTATTTTTTTTAGCTTTTTTAACCAAATCATCAGCTATAAAAGAATCATCAATTTTTTTACCTAAAATTATTTTTAGTCTATTGTAATCATCTTCTGACCATTTTCTAATGTTGTTAAGATCGTTTAGATTTTCATGTGTCAAATATTTTTCAATAAACTAAAAATAATTGGAATCATTTATTTTTGACATAGTTTGTTTTCTATAAAATCTTATAGTTTTTTCAATAGGCATTATTTTTATAATACTTTTTTGTATCAATTTTTGTTGCTTTGACACATCTTCTATCAAATTTTTAAACTCGTCTTGATCAACTGTCGTTCTTGCTATCGCTTGTTGAAGCGCAAGAGGATTGTTCATTAACCTGTCAAATTCAGCTTGTCGTGCAGCGGGATCAGCAATGTTTCTTACAAGTTCAGTTACAATATTTGTGGTTTCTTCTTTTGGTTTTTCTCCGAGTAAACCTAACAAACCTTTTTCTTGCATTTTCTTTAATTCTTCTGGAGATATTGTTGACACTTCTGGGTGCTTGCCAATTAATATTTCAGTAACAGGTTTAAGAAAACTAGCGGCTGCTTCTTCTGCTTTAACTTGTCTTTGGCGAGCTTCTTCTACTTTTTTCTTAAAAGCAGCTCGAGTTGTAACAAATTTCTTTAGTAATTCGATTCTTTGCTGACGTTCGTCCATTATTATTTTACATATGTTGCTATAAAATTTACCTAGAGAAATGTGTCAATACAACAACGAAACATCTTAGCTGACGTTCGTCCATTATTATTTTATATATGTTGCTACAAAATTTACCTAGAGAACTGTGTCAATACAACAACGAAACGTCTTAGCTGCATCACGTGCGAGTTCATCAAATAAGAAAAAATTGTATTTGTCTTTGGTTGCCTTATGATATAATACAATAAATTTATCTTTTGTTACGTCACCGCATTGCTCGTTTGCAATATTTCTTACATCAACATTATCTAGTCCGGGAAATAGTATAAAACATCCCATATTTCTCCTAATAAATCTATCAACGTTGTAAAAACCTTGAGCAAGGTAGACAGAATTACATCTTTTATTAGGCGATAGTGAAAAGTACGATTTAATTTTGTTCATTTCCTCGTTGTTTAGCGGAACATCGTCAAACACAACTATTTTATGTTCAGACGAATCAAGTTGATTTACTGGTATTAATTCCTCCGGTTGTTTGATCATAAATATATCATCGCCGGCATTAAGCTCATCACAAAGTTTGCTGTTATAATCACTCAATAATTCGTATTTATCCTGTTGTGGGTTAATTGGGTAAATATATACTCGATCGTAGTTGAAGATGTTGTTGAGTAAAAGATTTAATAATAGATTTGTTTTGCCAGACCCTGTACGACCAACGATGAGGTAGTGGCAATCTGGAAGTTCATTGTTGTGTTGGTGTTTTTATTAGCCGTTCTGTATCAAAATTTAATATCGACATATTATAAATTAGGTTGACATAAAATTGTCAAACAATAAACAAATAATGAGCTATTATACAAAATTTGGAACAATATTAGGACATTCGTCAACTGCAAGTACAACAATAACAGACGGCAGTATTGATTTATCAAGCTACTTAAAGAAAACTGGTGACACAATGAAAGGTAATTTGTTCATGTCAAATCAACGAGTATTAGGTTTAGAAACAGCGTATCCGCCAATAAATGTCGCTAATACACAAACTGTTAGTTATGCACAACTAAAATCTGTCGATGACAACAAGTTGTCGTTGACAGGAGGAACTTTAAGCGGTAACTTAGATATGTCAGGAAAAAAAAAATAAATTTAGAGACCGGGTATCCACCAGCAAACTTAAATCAAACTCAAGCGGTAAGTTATTTACAGTTCAAGTATGTAGACGGCAACAAGTTTGACAAAACTGGTGGGACACTTACGGGTAATATTAATATGTCAGGTAAAAAAATTATTGGGTTGGAAACTTCATATCCACCAGCAGATTTCACACAAGCGGTAAGTTATGCGCAACTAAAATCAGTTGATGATAACAAATTTAACAAAGCCGGTGACAAAATGACAGGTAACCTGTCTATTTCAAATTCAAAAATAACTGGATTACCGACAACCTCGCCACCAGCTAATGAAACTGATGCTATTAGTTATGGTCAGTTAAAAGAAGAACTTGCCCCATACTTTAAAAAATCCGGTGGACCAATGTCAGGTAATATAAACATGAGAGACAAAAAAATAACTACGACATATGTTCCAGTTAGCCCTAATGATCTAAGAAATAAAGCATATGTTGACAGTCTGTCTAGTGGTATAAAACGAACTAAAAAACAATGTTGGATATATTCCAACACTTTTCAAGGCAACTGACAATCGAGTTGGGTTTGAGGTAAGCGCATCAGCATTTTATCCTGAAAATTATCCTTATTACGCTTTCTCTGATAGACACGAATGGACGACCAACGGAGAAGTTGAAAATATTTGGATTAAAATTAAATGTCCCATTGCAGTTGCTATTTGGCAATTTCATTTGCGAGGTCGATTAAATTCTAGTGTTCGTCGAATTTATAATTGGCGATTGGAAGGATCAAACGATGATATCGAATGGACAACATTATATAGTACAACAGACACTTATATTTCAACAACACAATATTTTACAATTCCAACAGAAAATACCGTCAACAAGTACTTGCATTTTCGAGTTCATGTTTTCGCTGCCGAACGTCCGTTTCCAGGACTGACATCATTTCAAATATATACACTCGATGATCAAATTTAATCTAGTGCTAGAATATGATGTCAGAACCACAAATTATAACCGTTGCGAGAGAATTTTATGATAATATTTTTAACCCTAAAAGAGATGTTGGGGACCAATCACTATCAGCACGTGTGATAAATACCACGAAAATTTTTACAATTACAATGATAAATTCTCCGTTATCAAATGAAGAAATTTTTTTTATTCTTGTTATGTGAATGCGAGGACCACAATTGTTGAAAGCAATAGTAAACTTTGATATCATAAGAAGTTACTGTCATCCTGATGATTGTCTAGAAGAACAAAAACAAGTTGAAATTATATTAAAAAAATATTACTCGAGCTTGACTTTAAAAATATAGATTTGATAATAAAATCAGACTTAATAAAAGCACGAGCACATGGTGGAAAAGCGGGGAAAGAAAGACGAATAAACGAAAATCATAACCGTCTTGACAATCTAGCGGAATCTAAAATAATAGGAGTAAAAAGAAACAGAGATTTATATAATAATTTTTTAAAACGATGTATATTTAAGTATCTCGGCATGTACTACCATGACAAAGAAACCTTAGTTAAAATCGTTACTATGGCATCAGACACGGAGTTAATTATTAAAGTGTACGCAAACGCAATTATGCCAATGATACGTAAAAAACCAGAATTTGATCCGACTATTGTTGACAGGTCTCTAAAAATAATCAAAGATTTTGACAATGAAATTAGTTATCTTAGTGATGATGAGCGAGAAATTGTTTTGATAAAGTCGACCAAACAAAATTCAAAGTAAAGTCTGATTCTTATTACAACATAGGTGAAGCAGACGATATTCCATTTCCGTCAATCTAGCGCTCTAGACAATTATCATTACGAAATTATTACAATGAGGTCGAGAAAATATTCACAGAGCCATACGAAACATTATTGATTAAAGTACTTATTTTGATTAATTTTTACATTACTGGACTAAAATCACTCCAAAAATTAATGCTAGCAAATTTCTTTGTCGCATATGCAATTATCAGACAACATCTTATTCTCAAAAATTTCACGCTAGATCAGTTGAGTTTAGTATTAGGGTATATTGATGAAACAGAAAGCGATTACAGTAATTTGGTAAATGAAACAGATTTGGACGAACGTTAAGTAGGAGATATTTTTGATTCATTTACTTGGTTAAAGAAAAATGAGGTACTAACAGACGAACGATATAAGAATACTTCGTCAGGTGTTTATGATAAATACAAATTTTTTTATAGCTGAAAATAGTAAATTTCATGAATTTCTTTTTTTGATTGCTGGTACTAGAACTTTTACTATTGTGTAAAAAAATTGGATAATGAAAAAACAAATCATCGATTTCAATCATATTTCAAAAGATATCCCAAAACAAGATGTTGACGCACTAATGCAATATGATAAATTTTATCATAAAACACTTTGGTGTGTGAAACAATGTTATAGGTATTACAATAGAATTCTTCGAGTAATATCATATATGCCATTGTTAATGACTAGCTCTGGTATAATCTCAAGTGGAACATCATTAAATCCATTTTTATTAATTATATCTGGTGTCGGTTTCTCTCTTTCAACAGCATGTAAAAAGATTAACCCCAAGCTTGAGACTAAAAAAAAAATGCTTGTAAGATAGCAATTATCACTGATAAAAACTTACTTGATCAAATACGATCTTATTTGCGAGGTGTAAAATATGATATGGACGATTTAATACGCGAGTTTCGTATTATTGACAGTATTTTAACAGATATTTTACCAATGAGGGTAAGGAGATATGAAAAAGATTATCATAAAATATGGTTATAGTTTGGTTGATAAATGAAACCAGCTTTTTAGGTTCTGTACCAGTATATTTTATTGAGGGCAGATAAAAATACATTTTATATGAGATAAATCTTAAAAGACCTGGGAACCTCATCTTCTCTTACTAATATAGCTGCCGCTGAAAAATTTGATAATTGACAAAACATATCAATTGAATACCATTTACCTCATCAAATTATGAAAAACTGAACGAAATTTCTAGAATGTTCTTTGTTTAAACAGAGGACTTATCTCCTAGTCTGTCAAGCAATAAAAATATTTCACCTACCTTTCATGCTTCCAGCGAAACAAATCTCTGCGGAATGATCACAATGGAACATTTGACTGCCTTTTTATATCGTCATAACACCCACGCTGAATTTCTGGAAAATTCTATTACGCAATTATAATACCCAAGCGCTATATCACGTAATTTCCAGAAAATTCTATTACACAGTTGTAATATCCAAGCGCTAAATCACGTGTTCTCCAGAAAATTCTGTAACGTTTGTTAAATCACGTGATTTTTCTGGAAATTTCCAGTTTTTTATAGTAAAGTTACAGATACATGTGTCCCTTTGCAAAATCAAACACTGACAAATAGGAGAGAGTGATGCAATATTAGTTATTATTGTATCATCCACGGATCTAGTGCATTTATCGATCGCAACAAAGCAGTCTCTGTCTGGGCTACAGTAATCGATCGGCACAGGCAGAAAACATGTATAGGCCGACTAACATGTATATATTTTTTATCACCTTATTCTGAGCTATAAAATGTCGACGTAGAAGTGTTTTAAAGGGAAAAGGGGTCTAAAATCTAGAAGTCCCCTTTTCCTCTACTACTGTAGTGTTACATTTCATCAGAACAATCTGTGTAAACCAGTGCTGTTTATGTATTTCTTTAACACATCTGTCTATTGATCTATCCTTCAAGTCGGTACTGTTTTACATTTAATATGCAAGGTTACTTGTTTTCTTCTAACATTCGAGTGTTGGATTTGCAACAAGAAGGTTGTCAACTCGAATCCTGCATTGGCCATCTGCTGTGGAGTGTCTATTTGCAAGACACTTTACTCCTAGGCACGATATAACCGTTCTATCCAATCCTATCCAATCTGTAACCATTTCAGTCAGCCCATATATTTTGTGTGTGTGTGTGTGTGTGTGTGTGTGTGTGTGTGTGTGTGAGAGAGAGAGAGAG
>JAECUM010035895.1:0-15780 GCA_016617855.1 Megalonaias nervosa
AAAAAAAAAACAACATAAGGCAATAGGTTGGAATCGGTACAATATTAGTGTCTATTCCAGTCCTTATTGGAAACAAAAAAAAAAAAGAATAAGGCGATGCACTGGAATCGACACAATATCATTGTCTCTTTAAGTCCTTTTTGGAACCCCCCACCCCAAGACGATACACTGGAATCGGTACAATATCACCGTCTCCTAAAGTCCCCAATTCTTGTAAAAATATTGCTCCTATTCGTAAAACTTATCAGGGTAATCTGCACAGAGGTAACCATGGCAGTGACCTACCTTAAGATCTGCACAGAGGTAACCATGGCAGTGACCTACCTTAAGATCTGCACAGATGTAACCATGGCAGTGACCGACCTCAAGATCATAATTTTCTTTAAGTAACGAGTTGTTAAAAGAACAAATTATCAATGGTCTCTGATGATTCGAGTACTCTACAATTAATAATATTATCTGCCTATGATCTTTTCAAATTAAGTACATGAGCATATTAGCAAGGTGTTACATAAATTACACGTGAAGACACAAAATTATATATATATATATATATATATATATATATATATATATATATATATATATAGAGAGAGAGAGAGAGAGAGAGAGAGAGAGAGAGAGAGAGAGAGAGAGAGAGAGTAAACATAGGCAAAAGTACTATCCCTGGATCCTACAGGATAATACTTTATAACGTTAACATAAATTTTAAATACGAATAAATATCATTATCATACAGGTTACACACACATATGTTTGTGCGTGCCACACATGAACGTTTTGTGCAGTTTAATATTGCCGTAATGTAGATCTTATCGCCGATATTTATCTTTCATTTCACTTGCTAACACGCATATCAACTAAGGTCGCCATCGGATAACACAGCGATAACGTCAGACTTGGCGTCTGGTCATTATCCAAAGTGTACAACACATCGATAATGTAACGAAGGCAGCCATTTAGTAGTTTAGATGACCAATTAATACAGAGAAGAGATCGTCTTGTTGTTTGCGTGGTGTAAAAACACAGTGTCATTTCAGTTATTCTCAAATAATGATTTTCATGATTTAATATTGAATTTATTCAACGAGTTGAATAATGTCCAGCTTTTGCTCGCCAAGGATCGCAAATGTTGGACATTATTCAAAGAGTATCATAAACTTCATATTAAATCATTACCCATTTTAGATTCTTTTTATCACATAGTTTTATTTCAGTGGAAATTATTTAGATGAAAAAGAAGAATGAATAATTTCGTTCATTCCGACAGACATTGCACCTTTCATTTGTTGTGCATAAAAAATTGTCCCAACCAAGCTGAACTAGCATTGACGTTTAAAAGTAGGTTACAGTTTTCTTACAAAATATAAATCGTAGAACAAGCGTCCTTCCCAATAAACATTTTACATTTTACACAGACAAAATCATTTTTCAATACAGAACATCCAATGTGTGTGATGTCGCATTGTTTTGATGCACTACCCGTACTGTTGACGATCCATGTTTACGTAATCTTAAAGTTTCACTTTCACAACTAAACATTACATTCATATAGCGATATTTATGTGAAAGAAAGTTGACTGGATGCAGAAATTCCCATATTTACTGTAATGTATTTGTGGCCGGATATTTGCAGTGTTTGATTTGGAACAGTAGACAACAGAATATGCAAACAAATTTGACTCGGAATTGCATCACATATTAACCGCGTAAATAAACTTCTGTCAGTTTGGAGACCGGTTTATGTCCACATTCTTCTGTGAACAGAGGTGAGTTTATTTATTTCTGTAGGTTTACATTTAAACCACGCTTGTATATAGGGTGGATTCCATGCTACAGATATTCCGCCTCCCTCAACCTCTACCTCACACAACAACACCCGTAGTTGTACTTGTTTTTGGCTTTAGCCATTTTTCTTGTTATGATATTTTGTACATGACACAACAAACCCATGTGGGGGGAAATTAGCCATATTGAAACAGACGAGACCATTTTTCTCCAATTCCCTTTCGCCAGTCGATTCGAAAAATGGCGGCAAAAATGTTCATTGAGACCCAAAAAATACAGAAGGTGGGGTTAAAAATGTTTTCCCACGATCGCAGCCAATCAGTAAAGAGTATACTGCACAATAATTTCATGGTTGACGATAAAATTTAATGAATTATATATGACCATTTTGATCTGCATGTACGAGTATTTGAATTTGGAATGATGCCAAAACTGGTATTTTCCCACCTTTTTAGCTTTTAATTATGTTTTTTCCTTCACATTTTGTATTTTCAGGGCTTAGGGCTCTGGAAAGCCTTAATCCGGCACTGGGTATAAAATACCAGAATCTTTCGAAAGTAACACGAAACCCATGTGCTTTAAATTAGTTTGCATTATATTCATTGAACTGAACAATTTTGTTTTAAAATTAGCAACTGATACATTACGGAAACCTACGTAAGATGAACACCTGCATGTACGGTGACCCATTTTTCAGAGAAAGATTTTTTTCCAATACGCAGGAGAGTGATTATTGTTGCATCATCAATATTAACATACTACGCGAAATAATTTTCTTACAATTTAAAGTTTGTTAATGTAAGTGAAGTATCCGCCACCTCACCCCAATCCCTCTTTACACCTCAACCAGCGTTTATATTCGACATTATTAACTTTCTCATGTTCACGGACACTTTGCAGAGAGTCGTTTTCCTACCCCCTTTTAAAATTACACATTTATTTTCATAGTTTTTTAAATTTTAAAAAATCATGATATTCCATAAGCGGCCGTTATCATTTGTGCGTGAATATACCAAGACTTCGAAACTGTAAATTAACGTAATGAGATGACGAGTTGGTTATTTTATTATTAGGCCGTAAATCACTCTCCATACAGACATTTAGGTTTTATAAAAGCGGTATATCCACCGAAAATCTCGCCTCGCTATATTGGTACAAGTACACATGGTTTTGAATAAATCTGGTATGGGTAATCGGGGACATGATATAATGATAATATCATTTCCATTTCTAACGTGGTCTCTATTGCTCGGTGGTAAAGCACTAGTCCGGTCAGCCAGGGACATCGATTCGAAACTCGGTAGAGACAATGCTACATAGCGATGATACGATGGCAAAGGTGCGACGTAATGATGTTTGTGAAAAGAAAAAGTCATTCCTAATTAGCAACCCTTTCGGTGGGATATAAAAGCAACTAAAATGTAACATCAATTTTGGTGAATATTTTTCGTCGTAAAGTTCTGCGATTGCGTTTCGTTAAGTAATTGACCATTATTTGCATATATCCCATCTTCGCTAGCCAATATTCCTATATGATAACCCTATCTACACATTGGCGGATCGAACAGGTGGGAGCGCTCACCAGTTATTATGTACTTAAGTTGTTTGCATTTGAAACATGCACATTTTGAGAGATTGTTAGCATACGTCTATGCTACTTTGATGTAAGGTGGCTGACATTTCTTTGGATATTGTACTTACGGAAATTGTATATGATCCAAGCTCACTGCTAACTAAAATGACTGCTTCCTTTTGCTTGAAGTATCACCCTGAATTAGTCTAAAGCACACTATCTTTAGCACCTATTAAAACTGGGAAAATGAATTTTGCCTAACTAGACAATACCAGCTTCTGAAAGTGCAATGGATGAATTACCAAATATATAAAATGTAAACAAAAATATCGGCTCTTTTTTACAATCTACTTCTGAAGTCCAGGAAGTGAAAATTATCAAGTGGAGCTAGCAGTTTTTTAAAAGGTTCACATCTGGAGTAAGGTCAGGCTGTATACTCTACAACCCATATTGCACCCATCAATCATACACAAAAATAAAGGGAGTTAAAAGTTCTTTGAACAATTCGTAAGATATATAAGGTCTTTTTAATAGCCAGTATAACCAGTGCGGAAACCTGGGGAAATTCTTTTTCTTTAAAATTCTAACCCTATGCAAAATACGAAACTGTAGTGCGCTACCTATATTGGTGCTTTGTCCTAGCGACATCTGTTGGATTTCATGAGTTGCCGCCATTTGTAGGTAATGCCAACTAGCCAATAGCGTGGTGCATTGTACATCGGCCAAAAATGGTGGAGGCAATTGACCTAAAACGGATACTTTCTAAGTTTAACATCGAAAGTAAGACTATGTATCAGAGTGAAGCTATTATAGGTCTATTTAAGTGAAAGATTTGTGCAAACACAGATCGGGAGTGGAAAATTGCTTATTTATCAGTCCATTCAAGTTGTGTGCTCCCCTTGACTTAATCATATAGGAACAGTGTTCGAATTTGAACAAACTTAATTTTGATTGGATGCGGTGAATTGCCACCGTATCCAATGAAATTCACTGACCAAAGCACAGAAATATCTGCTCGATACGCCAAGGTGTAGATAGGGTTATCACATCGGAACCTTGGTTAGCTAGGATGCATATATCCACACTGGTAAGGTTTTGGAGCATTTTCGCGTGTACTTTTTGATGGGACCGTTTTGCGGTTTAGCATGAGGCGCAGTAGCGGACAAAAGCTGGTCCAGTGAGAAAGTTGCAGTTGACATTTCGACAACGTATGTCGAGAAATCCAATATCACATGTTGGATCAAACTACATGTCCTTAAAGTTCCATTTTCAAGATCGAGATTTTAGATTTTATATGTTTAATTATACAGTGGTGGTTTAAAGTTCTATTTCCTATGTCGACATTTTACAGTGTATATTTTGAATTACACAGCGGTGGTTGAAATTTCAATTTAATATGTCGAGAATCCCTAATTCACATGTTGTATGTAACTGTTTGTGATGAAAGTTCCATTTCATATGGCGAATATTTAGATTTCATCTGCTGAATTTAACAGCAACGAGAAGCAGCCTCCTTGTTTAAAAATAACGCGTTCCGTTCACGAGAGCGACATCTAGCGAAGAAATTCATAGTAATTCTCGACCTGTGCATGGTAACTTTCAAACTGTAAATACATGAAATGCAGTGGCGCCTCATAAGTGAATACACGAATGATGTATCTTAATACTCGATATTATTTTGAATTGTTAAAGTTGATATTGTGTAATGTTTCTTTTAACATCAAAACATCATTTCACTATATAAAAATAAAAATTCTGACAAGCACAATAAAATGTCCAACCACCGCTGTGTAATTCAACAGATACAATCTAAAAACTCAAGATACGAAATGGAACTTTCAGCACAATCAATGTGATTCAACATGTTAAATCGAAACTCTCGACATATGACATTAACATTTCAACAACCGCCATGTAATTCAGAAGATACAATCTAAAAACTCGACATTGGACATCGAATTTTCAACCAGCGCTGTGTAATTCAACAGATGAAATGTAAATACTCAACATATGATATAGAACTTTCAACATAAACTCGTTGAACCAATACGTTAGTTAAGAATTCTCGACTTATGACATTGAAATTTCAACCACCGCCGTGTAAGTCAAACGACACAATCTAAAACCTCGACATAGAAAATATAACTTTCAACCACTACTGTTTAATTCAACAGATACATTCTAAAATCTCGACCTAGAAAATGGAACTTTAAGGACAAACATTTCTGATACAACACGTGAAATTGTAATTCTGGACATATGACATTACAATTTCAACAGCAGCGTCCTGATTGGGCCAGCGATTGTCCGTTACGGCGCATCATAGTGGAGTTCAAATGTAAAACGCTCGGGAGTGATTTACAGTGTAGCACTGTGTTTCTTTGTTCAGATTTGGACGTCACAAATTGACTATCTTCTATTTCACATATTCAAGTCATTTTATCATACACTAGTATTTAATGCTACTATATTGTACCTAGGCATGCCTGTATATATGGAAAATTGAAAACAAATGTAGAGAACCTTGATTCCATATGTATTGTGTACGCCGTAAGTAAGGTATATTATTTATGAATATACTTAATAGGTCAAATGTGTGTCCTTTTATGACCTTCTTCAACTCTGTGTGTGTGTGTGTGTGTGTGTGTGTGATTTGGATTTTTAACGTAGCTTTAAAAATTTTCAAGTCATATCTCTATGACAGTGTGGCAGTTTATAGTAATGTCTAGCACTGGGGCATCATGCCGCAGACATGTGGCATGTTGTCCCACGCAGTCACATTATCCTGACACCAGGCCGACCAGTCCTAACGCTAACCTCTTAAAGCTGAGCGCCAAGCGAGGCAGCTGCGAGTACCATTTTTGTAAGTCTTTGGTATGACTCGGCCGGGGTTCGAACCCGCGACGTCCCGCATCGGACGTTCTAACCACTAGGCCACCGGAGTGGTCAACCTTCTTCAAGAGAGAGATAGAGAGATTCGTCCTGTATAATATTAATAGAACAAAATACATAGTGGTTTGTGCATTGCCAGATGCATAAATAATAATGTGACAGGGAAGACTATGGGAAAATAGAACCCTTAAGTCAGAATTCTTACTTTAGTAACAGATCTTTCGATCAAATTATTGTGTCATAAAAAATGCGACACTTGAATTGGGTAGCCCTTCATAGGAAACAATGATTTAGAAATTGTGCATATTTGAAGATTTTTTAAAAAATTGCAAAATTACAAGACCCGTTGTTATGATGGCAGCTACCAGACTGAAATGTTTTCTTGTTGAATAAAACTTCTATTTTGTACGTCGCTGATAATTTGTTTTCTTTCTCATAAAAACTAATTTCTTTATTGATTTTTAAACACTCTTTTTTTTCCTTTCTATAGTTGCCAAGATAGGAACAAAACAAATGTCAAATTGATTTTTTTTTTTTAAATTTTGTTTTAGGTATTTGCCACTTTGTGAATTTTTGTTTCGCATATTGCTCAGACTGATAGGACAACATCCGTGAATAACAATGCCGTGTTATCCTCGCGTTTTCGAAAACGTGAAGGGGATAATTGTGATACAACCAGTCCGTATGTCCGTCCGTCCGTTTGGTCCTACATATCTTTGAACATACGTGCTAATGTCACTAAATTCCTCCTACACCGTCAATGCAAGCTGCATGAAACTTGGACCAATGATGGTCCTATGGATATGATTGTACCAACATTTTAAAAAATGTTAATCACTACCTGGGCATGTGTAACTACTGGTTTAAGTGTCAACATATTATAAAAATGGGATGCCCGGGGGTCTTTCCCTACTATCAGACCCTGGTTCATAACCATATCATTAATTTTTGGTCATGAAAAGACACAAATATACATGCGACATACATTATC
Source organism: Megalonaias nervosa (assembly GCA_016617855.1). Lineage (NCBI taxonomy): Eukaryota > Metazoa > Mollusca > Bivalvia > Unionida > Unionidae > Megalonaias > Megalonaias nervosa. The sequence goes on from JAECUM010035895.1 coordinate 7,245, forward strand.
GCTAGGGTCGATCTCTACCCCTAGGGGTTTTGCCCCTGGGTCATGAGTTGAAACTATTGAGCTCTCTAACTTATAACCATATATACACTTACTGGGCATTAAAGTACAAAGTATACATGTATCTGACGCTGGCTCCATGGGGGGGGGGGCAGTCCTTACCTTGGTGAATTAACCCTGTAGCATTAACTGGAAACTGTTGAGATCTCAAACTTATGGCTATAAATATACACTCTTTAAGGGGTCCCCGGGTGGGTGAGTGGTCTCACTGCCATTTCAACTCTGTCCACGTGGATTCGAGTCTCGGGCTCGGCCAACATGGGTATGTGAGATAGCTTGCCAGTAGCTTCGTTTTGGTCTGTGGTTCTTACCGGAGTTTCACGGTTCTTCCGTCCCTTGTTATACTGGCTGCCAGGTATATCCCATCTTGAGCTGAAAAAAGGCTTTAAACCCCAAAACAGTGACAATTAAAACAACAACACTCACTAAGCATGAAATGACAAATGTATAAATGTAATTGACACTGACCCTTTGGTGAATCCTCCCCCCAGGGGATTTATCACACTGGTCATACACAGCTTGAAAACTATCGAGGTTCCCATCCTATGTACATACTGTACATGAAAAGATACATATATAAAATCAAAATTACATTTATCAAATGGCTGTCATTACCGTCAGAAACACATGCAAGAGCCCAAACTTTGGAATGGAGGTTTATAAGGGGAAACCCCTGGATAAATGTTTTACATACATATGATTTTAGTTTGATAAGAAAAGTTCACGACGACAACCGAGCACTTGTATATGCGTTCTTTTGTGTAGTGATCTTGTTAGGTAAGGAATACATACGTGGCTTTTAATTATACTTATTTAACACAGAGACGACTTTTACCATGTATGTATGTATGTATGTATGTATGTATGTATGTATGTATGTATGTGTGTGTCTGTATGTGTATGTATGTATGTATGTATGTATGTATGTACGGACTGACGGACGGATGGATGTACGGATGGATATGGAAGCTTGTTTTATAGGTAAACGTGTTTTGCATTTAAATATTTTGGGCAAAATTGCTAATTCAGCTTTACCTAAATAAGTAATAAATATTCAGAGACGGGCATTTTGTGTCTTTCTTGATTTATAAAACGTCCTTTTGAGCCTCCGAGGCAAATCGTTTGCATAAATCGATATTTGAATACCCACATACAAAATGGGAGTCGGTCATAGATCTTCGGCCTTAAGAGAAATCCGTCTGTATCCAACTGTGATATTTTTAATTATATCCCCAGAACTAGTTCTTCCTTGCTGTTCAAATGTCGTTTCAAGTATGTTTTTTATGTTTCTACCTTAATATTATTAGATTAATAATACAACCACTGAAGCTACAACTTCGAGCATAAAAGAGGCGCATCCGTTTTAATCTGATACTTTTTAATTTATAATTCATCTCTTTCTTAAATAACACCCTGAAGATCTGTACCTCACCCAGTTGATTGCATTATGAACGCACGGTTGCTTGACTGTCTACAAAATGAAAGCATTTTCCCTTTTTTCCAATTATTTAGACTCGGCTGTTTCGACTATAAAGTACGCGCATTTGTATGAAGGAGTCGATAAAATATTTTTCTTTTATAGGGTAACGCGACACACAGATATGATCTAACTTTGGATAAAGGCTGCTTCGCTTGACATATTCTTTTGATGGCATATGTCATTTGGTCAGTGTAAGCCAGATCAATGAGGAAAAAAATAATATTGATCCAAAAAGAATTTATAACACGCCTAAAATTTATTCTGAGATTTAACGTTTTTGGTCAGTTTCTTAAGACGACTGACGCCCTCGTTTGGATGCGCTGAAACAAAAGTCCTTTTCTTTTCTTGTCATTTCATTGTTATTACAGGAATTAAATTTTGAACTCGCTTTTAAAACATCTTTGAAAGACGAAGTAGGAAGTTGCGATAAGTTGTCTTTTAGTGTCCAGTGCTAATCATTTTCACATACCTATCTTCAGATAAACACTAACGCACGTAATGCAAATACGTGTTCTCACCAACACCTTCCCAAAGGGCGCATGCACATGTATCTATACACTAATTCGGTAGTTCCCGAAGTGGGCGGTACCGCACAGCGCGAAATAAATCTTCTAGATGTATCAGAAGAAGTGTTCGTGCGTATTGTGAAATATTATAGGAGAATTATATTTTTTTTTTTTAACCTTTTGTCACGAAAGTCAAACGAAACCTTTCGTTGTTTCTGATTCAAAGTGCGCCACCCAAAGTTTTGACCAAACCTGCTAGTCTTTTTGTCAAAACATAACAGACAGAAAAGAAACCAAGAGTAAGGATTTTAAATTCGTTTTTTAGATTTAATATCTCTGAATATATTAATGATACTGGTATTAGCTTTATCAATGTTTCTACTTAACTACTCCTTCAAAGTTTGACAGGTTTTCATCATTTCTACGCTCAGTCATAATTTGACACATGTTGTTGTTAACGGTGGTTTACAATCATAACGTACCCAAACCGAAACGTACCCAAGAATTTTCTCCATGGGAAAATGCAACATAAATATATTCAAACGATAATTCTTAATATAAAGATGGAGCTAGATCGTAAGATAACATAGTTCCATTGCGTCTGCCTATTTCCATTAATCACCAGGCCGGTCACTGTTATATGAAACACATTACACTAAAATTATGTCATTATTTAAAGCGAGTGTGGGCCATGTTTTAATTTGGGTACGTTATGACTTGGGTATGTTTCGGTTTTGGTACGTTTTGACCCGTTTCCGTTAACAGTTACGTTGCCAAAACCAGTTCTGGGTTTCACTTAACCATATCTTACCGTTGGAAAGCTTATGGTAGAATTTTCTTTTGCGAGATTTATTACTTGTGCACAGGTGATTGATTTATTAGACTAGATGTTCTACCACGTCTGATGTTTTACCTTCTTGAAAGATATAGATGTTAGTGTTGATGAATTTATGTTATAAAAGACTGATAAAATCTCAAAAGCCCGTTGCTACTTACAAACAACAATTCGAGAGAGAAACTAATAAACTTATATAAATAGAAGATCCTTGATCAAATAACGTGTGCATATATATTGGGAGGTTCTTGATGCAAATAGGTTTCGAATGACTCATATATAAACATAGCATGCATGCAGCAAATAAAAATAATGTTTTATAAATTGGCAATAAATTCTTGGTTATTGCTGATTTTTCTAAACTGATATATTTTCTCAGTCCAATCACAATAAATTACAACCTCCTTCTCACCAACCTTCAGAATACTGATATAACAAAATTCACGTTGATTTCGCGCTTCAGTTGTACGTGGAATTATATCAATTTATGTCAAGTTGCTGTGAAATTATCATAAGAAGAAAACTAGTGTAAAATTATTCTGTGTCTATCCGTTATATTATGAACTAAAAGTATGAATCAAAACTATGTAACAAATTGAACATGGAAATAAAATGGTTCCATATTAATAATGACCTCTAGGTCGAGACTAATGGTTCCATGTTAGTAAAATGGTCTCTGGGTCGAGACTAATGGTTCCATATTAGTAATAGTCTATGGGTCGAAACTAATTCCTATTTAACAGTGATGACTCGGACTATGAGTCAGCTAATATGTTTTGGACTGGATGTACATACGTGTTATATTAGAGAAATTGTGAATTTCTTGGAATTATTTGTTATGAAATGAAAGTAAAGCAGTCAAAATACTTGTTTTGCGAACGTAAATCTTTGCACTAGATCACCCTTATTTGTTGTAGATCGCAGATCTCGACAGAAAATTCTTATTTCATTTTATATGGTAAAGACTTTGTAAAAAACCCCAACAATAATCTACAGTTACTTTATTACCATACTAGACACAACTGGTTTAATAAACGTTATTATTATTCTTATTTATGAATATACATGAATTTACACGATGACACAATTTAATGTAAAAATTCTCTTGACTGGCGTCTCATCTACCTAACTTGAACAATACATAATAGAGAAACGTGGAAAAGCCAGTTTAACCAGAAAATTAGTCATTAAAAATCATAAGAAATTGCACGATCATACGTGCATCTTGGTCGAGGAAACTGAGATTAAAGAGATAAAGATTGTCTGGCGCACTTTGTCAAAACAATACGATTGTTGGATTGCTGGATATATCTAGGTACAGTATAAGTGGGAGAGTTATTCACTCTGCAGTGCAACTGAGACGACACTCACAGTTGCATTGCACAAACAATGGTTTACCTTAATCTACCGCACGTAAGTTAGGGGATCAAAACTGATTTTACTCCTATAAGAACACATTGCTGTGCCTTAAAACCATTTCATTCAAGCGGTAATAGCCGTAACTAGCCGTTTATTACCGCAAAAATGAACGTGAAGGCACCGGTTTCTCCCTCCGCCCTCCGCAGACGACACTTTGAGGCGTCAGTCGCTGTTATACATTTCTTTTAGAAAGAGAACCTCTTATGCACGCCTCCGCTTGACTTGATCTTCTTGAAGCGTAATTATTTTGACAGCTTTTAATGGAACACAACTTTAATTTCACGAATTTTCGACATTTTAAATCAAAGAAGTCTATTCTGAGCCGACCCTAAAAAGAGTCAGATGTATTTGCGAAGACACAATAAAATCTGTGTCTGACTAATGAAGGATGTCCATGGAGTAAACAAGAGAAATATATTTTAAGCAAATTATTGTTATTTTCCTTTTAGAGCAAGCATTTTTCTTTAAAACTGCTGCTTCCCCCCCCCCCCCGAAATTATGTCATTGATGCCAATAGATTCTTCTCAAGTGCACGTCTGTTTTCTTTCTTTATTTAAGTTCGTGAGAGTCGGAGACACTGTTCTGCCATTTAAACATAATTTTGTCTTGCACAAAGGTGCGAAAGACAGTCCACTATGTATTTACATTGTATGTTCGGGGTACACCATTTTGTTTTTATTTTAAATCTTTTTTCCAAAATTTTAGAAAAACTGTCCAACAAGGAAGTACTCTTTCACTTTAGGAATTACCCATATGTCAAAAGCCAGTCTAATGAGCATTGTTTCCCTCTGAGTTATCACCACAACATATCTGAATAATATTAGCTATTCAATATATTCCCAAATGAATGAAAAGCTATGATTGGTTGGACATTCAATATATTCCCAAATGAATGAAAAGCTATGATTGGTTGGACATTCAATATATTCCCAAATGAATGAAAAGCTATGATTGGTTGGACAATACAATGTACTTTATAGTCTAGGTCAAAAGAAAAACAAAAATGATAGATCATATCCCAATTGAAACTACCGCAGCTATTTCTGCGAGACTTAAATGTGCCTCGGATATATGCCTGCACAATAACCCACAGAAAACAATCATACCTTTTATTCGCCAAAAGTTTCTTCGCAAAATAGAAACCCCAAACTATTAGGTCCGCCTTGGCCGAGATGTTACGAATGAAAAAATGAGTTCGATCATCCGTAAATTCTCAGTCAAGCCTTGTTTCGTAAATAGCCAACGTGGCTCGAATGGGAATTATGGACATACATTCGAGGGTTGTTGATTCGTGGGATTGACCTCGAATTTGCAAATGACAGTGTCCACGTTGGGCTGCAAGGGATGTTCCTGTTGCATCTCACGCGCTGTGACGTGTTTCTTGTAACTTTGTGACGTGTTTCTTGTAATTTCGCCCACGACTACTAGTTCACTCCGTGCAAATCTAAATTGGCCGTGCTTTTTGTGTCTAAATCCATGGTAAATGTTTGTATATGCATGGGCAACTTTCTCCAGGACGAAGGCCAGATAACTGATTTTTTAAAGCCAAATCCTATGATTAAATGATTAAATTAACGCGCCATAGTTTTATCTGTTTACATTTATTTGCAATCAAAGTATTTTAGTGAATGTTTGTTCTAAAAAAAAATATTATTTTTCTATATTTTAAAAGGTATTTTCTGCCTAAATTAATTATTAGTAAGCTTGATGTTGGTAGCAAACCATTTCTACAAAAGTGAATCCAATAATTACTAAATAAAATTTAAACAATCCATGACACTATATTTAAAAATATTTTATAACACTAATTAAAGATTCCAAATGCTTTAGAAGTGAGTGAAATACTTCTTAATTATGTTCTTTTCAATTGCCATTGTGTTCAGGCACTTAGGAAAAAATCATTAAATAAGACTCTGTTCATTTCTCTGTACTGTTAAAAGGAAGACATATCCTGAAGTCTGCAACGTAGCAATTCTGACAGGGCTGTATAGAGCGGTATATATAAAAAGTTTTTTCCCCCCTACACTAATTGCACATTTGTTTTGTCCTTAATAGGTCATGGCTTATAACATCTATCTTCAGCTTTCGTGTTCTTGTTGCTCGTTAAGCCGCTCGTACGTCCCAAAAAAATACGAAGGTTTCTCAGACTGTATCGTTTCTCTCATTATGCCTTTGGCGTAAACGGCGGGGAATCTTCCTGACGCAAATATTTTTTTTTAATGTATATACTGTATTGCTACCTTTCTTTATTGGAACATACAAGAAACAAAGTAATATATTTTTCGAGTAATGTACAAATTCTGTTGTACACAAGAACAATAATATTATTTATTACAGATATACAATTTGGGTTACAATAATAAAATTCTAACAATCACATTCGTTAGTAAAGATATTACATTATACAAAAATGCTGACAATCATCATCTTTATTAAAATTATACAAATTCAAATTACAATGCTAAAAATTGCAATTTATAAAAATTCCCCCCAAATTCTATCGAGGCAATTGAATTCATATTCAAACTTAAATGGATAGAAATGTAGTCTGTTTAAATTTGCAAACATGGGTAACTTATGCACCTGATAACAGAGCAACAGTACACCTCTTAGCGCATGAGTACTAAGCTATTTGCGGTTGACCAATATTGCATTTTTTTATATGTAAAAAGGCCTAATAATACCGCATGACCTCACACTAGATTAGCCATTCGTCCAGTTTGATACCGGACAGTCCAGTTTTGAGTTGGTCTATTATTTTTGCGCGTCTGAAAAAGAGTGTCCAGTATTCTAGAGTTCCCTCATTGGACACCCTACCTCACACATAACGTCATGTAAGGAAAAGGAGTAATGACCGAGGCATCCAAATGTATTTCAAAGTAATTTCATTGCACCATTCGACTGTTTTCTAAAAACAAAAACAGTATGTTTCGTTAGACAATAAATAGAACCTTACATAAATAGATGAGTGGTAATTTCTAAAGAAAGTTATGATACGAGTCCAGTTTAGTGACTCTGCCTCTGACAAACTTTTTTACGCTTTCTTTGGTCAAAGTGTGTTAGGTGATGATCTGGTATGAAATTTTACCCTACCTCTGACTCGAGTCTCTAGTTTACATTGGTCAATGTGGGTCACTTGATGATTTGGTGTGAGACTTTACCCTACTCTGACTAATTTCTTGAGTTTTCATTGGTCAAAGTGTGTTAGGTGATGATCTGATATGAAATTTTACCCTACCTCTGACTCGAGTCTCTAGTTTACATTGGTCAATGTGGGTCACTTGATGATTTGGTGTGAGACTTTACCCTACTCTGACTAATTTCTTGAGTTTTCATTGGTCAAAGTGTGTCACGTGATGATCTGGTATGAGACTTTACCCTACCACGGACTAGTTTCTTGAGTTTTCATCGGTCAATGTGGGTCACATGAAGGCCTAGTATATGACCATACCAAGCCATAGAAGACATACTGTAAGTGTATTATGAGGTCATTAGTGACGCCATGCAGTCGCCGACGTTTCTTGGCCGTGCCTTCGCATAAAAATGATAGGAATATTAATTTCCAAACCGATTATTAAGGTCATCAGTGGGGTCAATTCGGTATATGGTTTGTTAGCGAATCCACAGGTGCCTGACGCAAGCTACATCATGAAAATGTTGAAACTAACCAATAGCCTGACACCACCACCCCCCCCAAAAAAACGATAGCGAGTGACAAAATTTCCTCAGATTGCTCCTATGATCCGATCTGAAACCGGCCCCTGGACAAGGTTATTACCTTCCAAACGCTCTCATCTACACCCGACCCTCGATCTTAAGCTGCTATTCCTGTCCAAAAAGACGCTCGCCCAAAATCTATGGTTCATTTTACTGCAGGTATATTTTCTATTTATCCAGACATCGCTAACTTTTCTGCGTTGCACCAAACTGAAGATGCGGGCCCCGAAACGTAAGAATTGCACAAATTTTTACCTGCGCCGACAAAGTTACACTCACTTATAATTTGTCATTATGTACAGAGATATGCCAAAGTTACAATATAATATGGAAATTATTACAATGCATACCATTTTGATTTAGGAAAATATAGTAAATAATGAATCTATTAAATTTATTTTATTTAATTGTAAAAATGTAAGTAATAATTTTCGAGCCACTGAGAGTAATTTGTGCTTCAGAACTTCTCTTCACTAAGGAGGGAGCGAATTTTATGCTGACGGATTTAGTGGATGTTTATTC
>JAECUM010035899.1:0-20498 GCA_016617855.1 Megalonaias nervosa
ACAGACAGACAGACAGACAGACAGACAGACAGACAGACATATAGACGGACAGACAGACAGACAGACAGACAGACAGATAGATAAATAGATAGATAGATATCATATGTCTTCACCAGTGAGAAGAAAAGTGATTTAAGTGGAGAGATCACAATCACTGGGAACTTTCCAAGATTGTTTGTTTGCTTTTAGACGAACCTCGATACGTACGTACGGTTAAGTCTAATTATTGCATTGCGTGTTAGCAAGTGTTGTCTTCAGAAACAATATGTTCTAAATTAGGGGTCGTGATCTCTTAACTTTACGGCTCACTTATCATATTACAGATTTCATACTTATGAAAGTGAAAAGCCTAATTTAGAACATATTGTTTCTGAAGACAACTCTTGCTAACAGACAATGCAGTAATTAGACTATTATTGGCTAAAATATCAAGTGTATTGGGAATGCAAAATGTTGGAAAACATGAACATTTATCGATACACGTCATACCTACATATTTCAAGTTTAATCGGATTGAGATGATGATATTTTATGTTCCTTTGCCATTTAAAACTAAAAATATATACATGATGTTGAATATGTGGATTTATATTGACTTTCGTGTACGAATTATCATATGAATTTTCGTCATGATATGCATAGTCTAAGTTAGACATGTTATCAAAAAACACTCGTGCTATTTACAACTCATTCGGTCAACACATACCTCGATGTCAGCAGTTATTACTACTACTACAATGACCTCACACCACTCAGTCCCTATGCCATAAAATTCTTTTCCGTAACCTATTCCCAACGAACAGTTGGTAAACAGCAATTGCAGATTCTTCAGTTGCTATGATTATACGAATGATTAAACCAGAATATGTACAGGTATTATTGTGCATGCAAAATAAAATATTGAAGATTGTGTTCATATCATACTCCATTATTATGAATATCCATTATAATAGTTCAAAACGAATACTGTTTTGATATTAATTTATTTTTGTAGTGCATTATTCTAAATTATAAAAAGATAGCAATCTGACATGATTCAAGGAAGAATATGTAAACACATTTTAAAATTTGTAAAACAGGCTTCATAATCTGGTATATCAGACTGTCTCTTTATTAATCTCTGTATCTTCATATATATCCATCTAAGTATCTGCGACTTCCTCTCTTTCATCACTGCATTTATAAATCAAATCGCAATCTCTCCGTCTGTCTTGAGCGTCGTTAATTCTGTAAAGGGCGTACATTACATTATAAACGTAGCAAGATATCATTAAATCCATTAGCTGTCTCTTGACTGTTATTCAGACTTCTAATGTTAATTCTATATTAAACATAACTCAAGCTTTTGAAACAAGTAAACACCATATTATTCTTATTCCAATCAGTTTAAAATATAGTGTCCTTAATGCAGCTAGGTTAGTGGATGAAGAGACATTTGCTTGTTTAATAGATCCTTTCCCAATGCAAACCCAGCAATGAAATGCATATGTTGTCCTTTGATACCACGCATAGCGACCCATTCGAAAGATAATGCCGACTATTTGAATGAGATAATCTTTAAGAAGACTTTAAACTTTTATTCCATCTTGCAAGGTTTCTATGATAACGTAATGGCAATGTATCAGGTTGATTTTGCCAATTATAGTTTGGTTTCCTTCTTCTGATCAGGTGAGGGACTTGCCGCACGCTTTGCAGGGTAAGGTAACTTGGCTTGCCCATCAATGTTGTTGTGTGCAGGCGTATCTGCCGACTACCCAAGGCTATATATGTTTGAATGTGTTCAGAGCGTTCCATTTCAACGCCAGTGGTACGCTACCATTTTTGGCCTTTCATATTAGTAAAATATGACAAAATGAGAGTATAAAAGTGGGGTGAAAATGAAGAAAACTGTAATTTCAAATGTGTCTTCTGGAAACAAAGCCATACTGTTATGGGTGACATTTGTTGTGAATTATGTCTTTCTGTAATACCTCCTTTTTCTCCTTTTATGAAGATGTCATCTGTATCCGTACGAGTATCAAATAAACACATTTTGGAGGTTTAATGATTTTATGCTAATGTACCTTAGTTAAAACGACAAGAAGACAATATTCAGTAACAAGTATTCTCATGAAATGCTGATTAGGCACGCTGTATTTATTGAATTTAGACATGGCAAATATTTAGAAATTGTGTAGTTTGCTTCAGTTATATGTGTGCAACACCTTTTCATAGTTAACATTTGTACTAATTGTGGACATAATCGACTGACAAAGACAATTGCAGAGCAATTTGTTATATACTGATATAGCAGGAGATAAAACACATGTTTAGATAAACTTAAAAGTCGTGATTTATAGGTTTTTAATTCAGCTATTTTGGAAAATGATACGTTTTCTTAAACGATAAAGGGTATGAATGGCATAATAATATAGATGTAAGGACTGTGATATGTGTAAAAGCAAACTATCTCAGTGTGGGTATTTTGATATACATGCGATTTATGTTTTATATGTATTTCTGCTAATCCCGACATATGATGATGCAAATACCATCCTGCGAATATCCATTATTTTACTTTTTCACCACATGTAAAAAAAACAATGTAATCATTTACCAATGATAACTAGGTACTTTACAATTGGTTCTGCGTTTAGGTACGTTGGTTTCCATTGACGTATTTGCTTTTGAGTATACACATAAATGCATGATGTCTTACATGCAAATAGATAATATGAATAATTGTTCCTTGTGCAAACTTGCAAATACACACAGGCATCTCACTAAGACAACGAACGCAGTCAGATTAAACTCCAATATCATTTTCCATCTGTACCTAGTCCGAGAGCAAATTTATCATCTAAAGTAGTCAGAAGCTGAGATCACTTCTCCTCAGTCTTGTATTAAGTCTCACTTGATAGGTTTCAAACTGTATGTTTTATGCCAATATTTCGTTTGTCAAGACCAAATTACGAAATATGTATTCCCTATAGAATTGACATAAATCAAACTAGGACCGTCCGAATATACTCAGGCTGTAATTTTAAGAGGCTGAAAAATGCCTGTGGTGGTGATGAGGCATGTAGCATCCAATAATAGCATGGATGGGTCTTAATCGTTTAGAATCAGCATTTCTAAGATAAATTCTTAGTAACAAATGTTTAAGCCTGACATGATACTCTTAATTACATGAAATATGCAACAATTAAGAAAAGGACCATTCATATATAGACTATTGATATTATAGATTGATTGTTGTTATTATTTGTTTTACTATGATCAGAAACTGTTCTGATGATCATACATACTGAACCAATAATACGGGTCATATCCAAGAAAAGATGTTTCTCACGTCGTTGACTGGCTCAGACCGTCTTTAAACTACATGCATCTTGCCACTGATAACAGTAAACTCAACGAAATAAGATTTTTAATATTAAATATATGATAGAATTACTTCCTTGATTATGCTGGTGAGGTTATATATAAATTATTTCGAATCAATATGGACAGTTAATTTTGCCTTCAAACGGAAATGATACATTTAAATCCATTTTATTACAGAAGAGATAAATAAAGTGATAACTGAGAGCAATTTAATGATAAAATAGTGCAAGTCACAAATGTATTAGAGTTATTTCCTTTTTTTAGATTCAACCTTTACACGGATGTCAGTATTATTTTGCTAAAGGAATATTGATCGTAATTCTATTCATATTGTACTTCATATACACACACATATCCTAATCGAAAAAGACCAGCCGGCTTGTATTTACATATCAGTTATGTATTTGATCTATTATTTGCAGGATGTGAGGACTGATGGCCAAGTCTTCACTAAACGAGTGTGCATTTGCCCATTGGTTTTATTTCAGAACTCTAATTAGAATAATCATAATTAATGTTATAGCAAATGAAACGGATCTTTCATCATTGTTTTTGCAATACCCCTACTAAGTTTTAGCTATCTTTTCATTATTATCAATAAAGACAAAACTATATAATTGTATATACATGGGAGTTACATGTTTAAATTTTCATAACGTTCCCATACATTGTTTCAACTTACTGCAAGTTACACTACAGTGTTCATAAACACATCCAGAACTTGCTCTAGCATGCGAGAGATCGCAGGCTTGAACCTGGCCGAGTCATACAAAAGACTAAAAAAAATGACATTAACTGTTGCCTATCTTGGCGCTCAGGATTAAGAGGTTAGTGTTAGGACTGGTCGACCTGGAGTCAGGATAATGCGACAGGGTGAAACATGATGGTATATGTCTGCGGCATGATGCCCCAATGCTAGACATCATTATAAACTGCCTCACAGCCAACATCATTGTTATATGACTGAAAAATTGTTAAAGCTACGTTAAAAATCCAAATCTCTCTCACTCACACACACACACTGCTCTGGCAAGGCTCAATACAGTGTGTTAATTAAACCAGTTGTTCCTCTGGTTCATATCTATTTGTCAAAGTATTAACAAACTCTGCAAGCTAATGATGAACTATATGTTCTGTGAGCATCTAACAGTTTCCAAGGGAAATGAGCTATGTAAGTAAAATTTAACCGCTGAAAGAGTGATTGCTTATCATCTGGTGATTAACGATCGCTTGCTAATCGTTGATCTCAATTTTTGCTTCGACTTTCCTGGACGAATTGAATCGACAATATTGAAAAGCATTCGGCAAACATAAACATATTTTATTCTACTTTGGAAAATTTTATTATCAATTAATTGCAATGTATTGCCATGAAATTGTTTCTTTACCTGTTTGATATATTATTTCTCACCCAGTAACTACAGGTTTACTTTGATAGCATTATTAATGTGCAGAAACATAGTGTATGGCAATATCTTTTTAATAATGCTTTTGTTTGCGAGAACCTACATGAAAGTATATTATCTCTGAAATACAGTCATATGTCCATAAACAAAATAATGACTTAATCTATGTAGTTTTAATAAACGATAGTCGGATATTTACAACCGTATGTAGTCAATTTTAAGTCGTTTCCAGATCTGGTTCTATGCAGCTTTTGTTAAGGTTAATTATTAGAAACAGCAGCAAGATTGCAAACCAATAAATGAAATGACTACTGTCTGTGCACTTTTAATATATCCTGCATGTTTTTCGTCTTTATAATCGCAAGGGAAGATACAAAATGTGTGATGGGACGGGTAATGGTATGTGAATAATACAGTAACATTGTAGAATTTCTCGTGGATTTACCTAACTCTTCGTACGATCATGATATTTGAGCACGCTTTTAACGTCATAATCCTTTACCATGCATCTATCACTCACTTTGCCTTGAAATCGTTATCACGTAGCATAGAGAAACACGACCCTTTGTACAGCAAAAACATATAAAAAAGGAAAAGTCCAACAGATTAGCTCACGCTCTCAATCTTAATCTTCGACATTATTTTGGTTTCAAAGATCGATGACCAAGTGTTCGCTAAAAGGTATACACTAGTAGAACTTTTGATACTTTAATTAGACTTGTGATCATTATTCGGCTCCAGCAAGTTGAATCGTTTGTTGGTGGATTCTGATTTTGGGATGCTCTTATTCCATAATGCTTCCATTCTTTTGTTGTTGTTTTCTTTTTTTTTTTTTAAAAAGAATGAGCAAGAACTATATGTATTTAATCTAATACCGATCATTCCTGTACAAAACTGTACAAAAATAACCAAAGATCTTTCCATTTTCCTATAATTTACACTCAAATTATCAGCAAACAAAAACAGAGCTTGAACTTGCAAGGCGTACAACTACTGTTTTAATTAACTTGAAATACTTGCATGTTCGTGTGTATTTCTCAAAGTCTGAACGCCTCCTGCAAGTTAATGATACCATTTAATCTTGTTAGCATCCAACGCTTTCTGTATTAAAGACTCTGTCAATACGATTTGCATCCAAAAAAGAAAATGTTTATCAATGATTGTTCACTGATGTTTGTTCATACATCTTTTTTCATCCTCAAGAAACACGGATCTCTACAACGTTAAACGTAAGCTGATTCAGTGGCATTATATTTCTAGGCAAAAACATGTTTGTTTGTTTTATTCTTCTGCTTGGAATACTTTTGTAATGACTTCATTTTATTTTGTTTTGTCGAAAATTACATTCATGCCGATTTCAAATATGAATTCGCACGCACTGTCTATGGGTTATTTTTTATCTTACTGACGATGCACAGAAACGTATAAAACTAAGATACTTCGTTCCAATGTTTCGCTTTGAGTACTGGAGAATGGCACTTAAATAAGACATTCGAACAAGATGAAACAGTAAATCATTTGCATCATTCATCATAGAAAGATCGTAAAAATTTTGACGATACAAATCAGCTTTATAGTTGCGAATACACGAAGTCAATGATTTATCTCATGTAAATGAGAGCGTGCTACTTTTAAAGGAAAAATGCGTTGACTATCATACTATCCTAAACCTGATTAATGTCAGCCCATGCATAATGAAATTTATAAGTTATTTTTGAGAAGTACTGAAATAACTCCTTGATAAAATCGTTCAGTCAGTTCTATATCTTTCATTTCTTTTTAATTTGGTTTGAAATGCGTATTAAAAGCTGCTATTAAACTAACTGCGATGTCGTGTCTATAAACAATCGGAGCACGTGCTTTGCGCATTAAAGCCACTATTAAACTATGCCATAACGATAAACAAAAGGAGCACATGATTTACGGGGCTTGCCAAAAACAGTATGTTAATATTGATTCAGGAACATTACAACCAGATCCTGTCCGAAGCATAACATTCTAATTGATGTATAGACTAATTTTCATCTGAGATTTGCATATCAATCTGCATTTTGAAAACACCGATATTCAAGGAGTCTGCTTAGTGAATTTAATTACAATTTTTATACGAATTAACAAATTTTCCATGATACATTATTTCCATCGTTACTAACTATAAGATCATTAGAGGCTAGTGTTTATATTTTAAACATTTTATTTGCTTGTACAAAACCGTCTTACATTCTATTAAACCAACAATCAAAGGCAGTCAAAGAAGAAACCGTTTGTAATAGGCTACCATAGTAACCATACAAAGGAGCACGCACACTAAAACTGAATTGGTGTTCTTGATAATAACAGGATTATTCATGTGATAGGTGCTATGAGTGCCCATTACCTTCCATTTCATTCTACTGATTTTGGATACAAAAAAAATTGTTTTTGTTATCAAATCTAAAGTATTTTTTCAAATGCACATTTTTTCAAAACAAGTATATTCCATTCCATCTCACTGTAAGAAAATAAAGATAAGCATATAATCAATTCCTAATCTTCACGTTTATGCTCCTTTGCTAATTATTAACTTCCGTCAATCTAAAAAATCAAACATATTTGGCAACGTAAATAGTCGCGTAAAAGTCGGGAACATTTACAAACAACATAGTCAAATATGTGCGTACGATTAAATTCAGGGAAACATAAGCTATTTTGAAATGATCTGCATCGGGTTAGACACAAATTGTGCAAATATAAAAGATAACTGAATACTTGAGTGAAAGGGCTTGGAAAATCTGGTCGGCCTATAATTATCTTTGCTTATCTTTACATGACTAGTATCATCTGTAGATCCGCAATCTCACGTTTCTTATTTGCTCTGACTTGTTTATGATTTTCCATTTCCGCCAGCGCAATCTTGAATTCGGTCATGCAAATTATTTTATCCTCGATCGACACAGAATACAGTTTACTGATCGTTTTCAGAGAGCAAAGTGCCGCTGCAAGCAGTTCTGAATAAACACGTACTCGTGAATACAATCGTATCGTAATCAGTCTTCGCAATGATATGATATACAACAGGTAAAGATCGTGTATCTTCTTCAATGTTATCAGGCCGAAATGAAACTGATCTTATTGACAACCGTGCAATGTCAACTGCTTATGTTTGAGATTATATATCGATGACAGAACTGGTTCATTGGCACGTATGGAAATTTGTAGAGTCTTCGCCGGTCACTAGTGTAAATTTTCGTCGAATTGCTGACTGATAGATTCTATGTTGAATGCGCCGGCAGGAAGTTCAATATTATTCCAGTTGGCACCAGCATCTGCTGAAAATTTAAATAAGTTTTTCTCAGGCAGACCATCAAACAGTTGTGTTCGGATATTACGCCAACTGTAACAGACACGCAGCGAAACTAGTGCGATCTCAAGTGTGCTTGGTTACTAGCGGGTGAAGAAAAAGTCACGTAGATCTCTGGTTTCGTTCATGAGATTGTAAGCAGCAACCGGTTGCACGACAACATCGATTTCGCGTAGCACAGGCACCATCCCAATTATTTCAAAACTCATGATCGGTTTCTTCGGAATATACATCCATTAATAACATCAACAATTTCATCCATCCTGCTGTATGTTTTCTGTCCACGAGGTCAGTGGTGACCAACGACTGAGAAATCGATGTTGCTTCATTGTTAACTTTAGGTGCATTGTTGCCCGCACGAATTGATCCCAGGAGTATTTCCAATCGACCCGCAAGGTCACTATAGTCAGATAGTCCACCAAAGCCTTCGCCTTGTTTTGGTTGTTTTCTGAGCAATTTGTGCATCTAGCTCATCGGGTAATTGTTATATGCGTCTTGGTTGATCTTTTTGGGTGGGGAAGCTATATCTTTGATGTCGGGGTAGCAGGTCTTTGTTTTGGTTGTGATATACATCTTGGTTGTGCAGGTACAGATGTTTGTGGTACGCTCGCTGCTTTTTTTTTTTTTTTAATTGTTGCTGTTGTTGTTCTTGGTCAGGGTTTTTTTGTTGTTATACATATTCAGGTGTTTCAGTGATTCGTTACAATATAGGACTTGGCAAGTCTAGTGTAATTGCATCACTGGTTGAGATATAAACAATTCCAAATATCCTCTCCATAGACTTTCACCTTCTTGTGTTCTTCAGCTCGCATATGAATTATACGTTTTTACAAATGAAACGCACTGTTCACGGGTATATCGTTTCTTTCCAGTAAACTCCTGAATACCTTCTTTTTGAATCATTTGGCGTTTATATATTTGTCATGCCTCTATGATGGCATTTCTATCATGTACTCCTTCCAGTTGAAGAGTTTGTTGAGAGCGACATCTATAGAATTTATAAAGATCGCATCACGAGCTACTTCGTTAACATACTGAGGCGGTGATTGTATGTGTGACTTATATTGGAGTGGTACGAGTAGTATCCTGGAAATTTTTCCTAACGTCTTCACTAAGAACATGGTTGCCTTTTGCAAGTACAGGAACGGCTTCTTTAATTACACCAACGTCTTATCTGACTTCCTCAATCGCACGTGGCAGGATTCCGATAGTCGTTGCAGTTACTCGTGCTGCTTTTGTGATTTATTTGGTGCGATCAGCTATCTTACGAACCAGACCTTATCTTATTTCTGTTCCAGTTAGCACTGCCACTTGTTGTACGGTTGCTCTTGTGGCCTTTTTAATATCATCGGCACGTTCAGCAAAATTATTTTTTACTTTAATCAGCTGCGCAAAGGCTTATTCAAAGCTCACGGTGAGGTCATCCGTTCAATGTCTCGAGACTCTAAAATATCTTTGACTTTTGTAAAATATCTTTGACTTTTGTGCCGCCTTCTATAACATTCTGAATTAATACCTTGCGTTCACAAACAGCTTCACGGAGTCGCTTCCGATACTATTATATGATATCACTGGAGAAAATTATAGGTTATTGTTACGATTGGTAAATTGCGGTGACCGCGAGAGACGTGTCCACTCCGCACAGGTATTTCCGCAATTACAGGTGTTTTTGTTTTACGCGTCTTTTAATATTCATGGACAGATCCACACGACTAAGAGATTTGACTCCGATGCCACATTTAAAATATAGTCGAGCGCCTGGGCCAGTATGTTACACTAGTATATGTAATTTACCGTATTCATATTGACATGTATTGCATCAGAGCTTTCTTCCAAAACATACGCTTTTACATGTGTTGCATCGAATGCCATTGTGCTTTTTATATACGTGGAAGTATATCTAACTGTGTGTAAACGAATGACAGATCGTCACTGATCAAGATCTGACATACTACACGATGCTTTAATATATAAACTGGCGCGTTATCTGAATAATCTTTAAAAAAAAAATTAATCAATAAACTAATAGAAAATGCGTCTTAAAGTCATCGTGGTCCAAAGCTGCTCAAATGATCGGTAATTGAGTAATCACAAGGCATCAAATCCAATTATTCTAAACTTATTGGAGCGTTTGAATATCTCCGATATGGTCTTCGCTTCTCTGGACTTCAAAAGGGGTCATAAAATCCCGACAATGCGAAAGTGAGTGTTTATGATTCTTGCAGTCGTCGGAGTTGTATCTCGTTATAATCATTCAGTGATATTTTATGCAAAAACATGTGCAACCCGTAGAGTCCCTCATATGAAACGCGAACTTGTAAATCGGTCTTTGTCAAATATTTAAATGTACTTATTTCAGAGCCCTTATAGCGAAATTCCATTGCGGAACTAGGAAAAATACATTTGTGAAAGGATTTTACGTATATAACCTCAAATGAGTCATCACTGATTGCAATGCCAACACAAATTTTGCCAAACCGTCGTACGTACCCAATATATTGTAAATTTTGTCAATAATTTTGGGTAATCTATGTTCGACAACAGTTATTCCTAATTTCTTCATGTACTCGCGCTGTTATTTTCTGAAATGTAGTATATTTTTGTAAGACTGCTCAGATTTCATTCCTATATAATACCTCAGAAGCACCTGCTGCTGGATGTCTTCATCGTTACAGCTAGAACAATCGCTAAAATCATCCAATGATTCAGACGCTGTGGGTGAGTTAGTTAGAAACACTACTTTTTCTTGCACAAAATTATATACATATTCTTTTTATTTTATCTTCATAAGACAACCTAATTATTCCGTTCCATTTCTAAGGATTCTCCCAAGATGAAAACGTTATCAATATATTCTGATGACGCATATATGATCTTTTCTGCTTTTTCATAAATCGATAAAATTAATTCAAAAGATACAGCGATTTCAGTTTCTCTGCCACATACTTTATATTCCAGTCATTCCTTAGCTTAATGACATTTGTGGAGACCTCAATAAACTCCCTCAAAATATTATTAGCCTCAGTCTGATATCACAGTTATTCTTTAATCTATTATCTACTATTTGTTTCTTCGCCAATAGAAAATATTCATGCGGGAGAAAGTTATCAGCCAGTACAAATTCTTTGCTATTGACTATTTATATTGATCGATTCAACACTGCTCTCTGTCTACTAGCCGTATATAGCCTACATAACACGTGTTATATGGATATAATGTTAATCTGTATTATTCCTAAAGTGAAAAAGTATAAGTAGTGTTCTAATATTTAAGTAAATGTGTATTCCAGAAAGATAATTTCATCAAGAAAAAAAGTATTTAGAATTATTGCATAAACTTTACTGGATTATTAATTAATTTACAGACGGCTTTAACACTATTTCTTACTCATTAAGGAGCACCAATTGAGATCTAACCAGTGTTGATGATGACTAATGTATCTTCCTTTTTTTCAACATATACAGATTTAATGAGTCCTTGGTGACATTTCAGTGGCGCCAATTAAGGGAAAGAACAAAGGTATATCAGGTACAATTACGATGATTTAGTACAATTATGAATGTAATATCATTTGAAGGCGAGAACCAATTAGTCTGATGTGTGCATTCCTACGTCTCTACTTGCCTTGGTCCACTTGATTTATCATGTAAAACGTTCCTCTTGAATAGATTATTTATAAGCAGTGTAGTGGTATGATATGGGGCATAAAGTCAATTAATAATACGCATAATTTTAACATTCAATGTGACCATATGGTTCATAATGTGAATTCCTGATTGGTATGACTCTCTGAGACATAAGGTCAATGCATCAGTGGGACTCCAAGGGGCATAATTGATGATAATTTATTGGGCTTAAGGGGAAATTTAATGCCTAAACGGCATGTACTATCCATTGCGATGACCAATCCTTATTTCCTGTTGAATACCTAGTTAACTACTGTACATTACCTAATTATCTGCAATTATTCACCTAGTTATCTGCTATCTAACACCCCACCTTTACTAGCCATTCCACTATTTTGAGTCATCAATACTCGGTCTCGGTCTCGGTCTTCTACTATCCATCATCATTCTACACTACACTATCGACATCAGCACGCCTTTGGGGTGAAAAACACTCCTGCACCCACGCCCCTGCCTTACGAAAAGGGTCGGACATAATAGAACGGGGATAAATTCACACACTATCAGACACAAGATAGGAGTGTTTATGCAACAGTACACTTACATACACACAAACATAATATACCATGCACAATACCCACAAATATGCTTATTTATTATCACACACAAAAGACAGTTTGAGTTTGAGTTTAAATTTTAGTAATTATAGAAGACAAATACATACAGAGACATAAAACATATAGATTGGCATGATTAAATAGTGTCAGTTTCTAGAAGAAGCGGGTGGCCCAACAAACGAACGTTTGTTTCTTTTTTTTGAGTGGGATATTCTTCTTCAGTCACCACTCTCCATTCATGACCACACCTTCCGAATCGGGCTACACATGCAGTACATTCTCTGTCCAAGGACTGATGAACCGGTGCACTTAATGGTATGCTCATTTGCCTCCAAATCCCAATCATCCATAACGTTGCTTCCCATTATCTCTTGATAACCATTGGCATAAAGTTGTTTGCAATGCCAATTTATTATGAGGCTGATTTCATAATTCACTGTGTTACAAATTTACTTTTTTCTACCTGAGATTTTTGTACATGGACAACCATTTTCAATGTCACTTAATTTATTATTTTTTTGTATGCCGAGCGAAATCTGATTAAGGAAAAGTGGCAAGAGTTAAATATGCCACTTTGTCAAACAAAGTCGAAATAAGATGTGAATCAAAGGTGCCATGAAAGGTTGTCACATCGGAATTATGCATAGTTTATAGTGTTTTTGATTATGTTAAGAAAAACTTTTTACGTCCGTCCATAAAAATGTATCGTGTGTGTAGTTATATGGCGTAACAGAATGAATGAAAGATCGGAGGGATTGGATCCAACCAAAACTCTAAACAAAAGCTCGTGAATGATACGTTTCCTTATAACGCATTTGAAGGATGAATCAATCCGACACGTTTCTCATACGAATAAAGTCCAATAATGGATATCACATAGTTATTCTCTCAACGATCAAAAATGGAGATACGAATAATATCGTTCATAAAATTTAACCGATCAAAGAATGGAATATCGACATATAAACACAAATGATACCGAAATTAAACACATGTGATCAAAAAGATATACATTCAGGGATCTACAATCTAGCACCCATAACATATTAACAACACGTCATTCAAGTTACCAATACCCAGCGATCTACTGTCCAGCGCCCACACAAGATCATCAACACGCACTTGAATTGACCAATACCCAGTGATCACTCACACCTACTATCCAATACACCTTTTTGAACGACCAAAACACAGTGTTCTACTATCCATCATCCACGTTATACGATCTTTGGAGTGGCCACTACTGAGTTATCCACAAACATTTACGATCCAATACGCTATTCTATTGAGCGTAGAATGTAAAAGAAGGGAGATAATATAGTACACAATGATCTTTCTTTTTTATTTTATATTACATTTTCAATTTTGAATCTTCAAGATCGTTTAATAATTTTAAAGTCCAATTTTAGATTGGTATATTTGGGTCACATTTTTAAAATCAAATTTGGAATTAAGAATTTGTCATTCCAAATTCAACTCCAAGTTTTGGTTCCCTTGTCTGCCTTTTAAATTGTCTGTTTAAGTTTCATTTGTAATTTTTGATTCTGAATTTTCAAACTTTTAAATCTCTTTATTTCAAATTTATCTTATCAAATATCATTTTCAAATTTGGTTTTATTTTCCGCTTTTATTTTATTTACAATTTCTATTTCAATTTAAAGTTTATTTTATTTGTTTCATTTCAATGTTCACTTTCTGACTTGGATTCTCAGATTCATTATTTTACTCTTCGATTTTAGTTTTTATTTTCAAAATTAGTTTTTTTTTTCTAATTTATTTTTAGATTAAATTTTTAATTTCCATTGTTAAAGTCTAACTTTCAAGTAGTGGGTTTCAGTTTGTTGTATTGATAACTGTAGTTTTTCAATTCGTATTTGTAATACTTTCTTTCTACATTTAATTTAAAAATTTAGGCTCTCAATTTTTCAACTTATCACTGATTTTCAATTATCATTTCGAATTTGTTTTTTGTTTTGCATTGATTAATTTTTCACTTTAAATTTTTGATCAATTTGTGTTATTTATTTTCATTTTCAATTTTGAGTTTCAAATTTGGTCTCTTTGTTAAAACTACGCTAAAAATCCAAAAGACACAAACACACAACACCTAGGCTTCATTTACAAATTCTGACTTAGTTTGAAAATGTTGCAAAACTAACTTTTGCCTTTCTACATATATCATATTTCCCTAAACGTACAATGAAAAAGAGACAAATCGTTACTGAATATGGTCAGTCATATGGTCAATAAAACCTGTCTCATCGTTGATTGCAATGCAACAGACTTTCTACCAATATTAATCAATCGTGAATGGTAGGTCACATTTTGGAGCGATGGGGTGTGGGGGCAAATTAACATAATCTTATGCTCACTGTCTCTGTCAATCCTGTAAGTGGAGACAGCTGACGCTGACTCTGGCAAACAATAGGTATTTCTCATTTGATTGTCCTAAGGATGATTGTCGAAAGTTGAGGACAGGGAATTTTATGATGTTGAGCGAGTCAGAGCTTTTATAAAGCACGAGGTTAGTCTCAGTTGAAAGCAATGTATATGCATTGATGTGGGTTTGTAATTATTGTTGAATTTATTCATTTTAAATTCATACTCCAATTTTTCCATGTGTTCAGAAATTATAAATGCGTGTTTTATGATGCGTGTTGTAAGCATATTTAATACTTTTTCGTGAAATGAAGGAGTTCAGGTCTAGAGGCATAGTATGTAAAAGAAATCATGCAGTAAGATGTCATGCATTTATCCTTATCAGTTGTGTGAATACGTAAATAATCTGTCTTAAATGACTTGTACCATTTATGTTGAGGATATTGATCTTCTATGTCTGAAAATCTGTGTCAAGGAATCGCTTATCACCAAAGTAACATAGTTGGACAAGAAGCGAAGTCCACTAATTCGGGTGAAATTAAGTCATGAATTCTCTTCAAGCGAGAACAATTAACGTGTGACTAGTTCAACTTGTAATGTATAGCCAGAGCCGGGTGCGATGGTTCATCTAAAGAGGGCAATTATGTCATGTCCTCAGTAGGAATGCGAGGGCGCTAGAAAAGACAAAAGATCACGATCAAAAAATTGTGTCATAGGGTCTTTGTGCATTAATTTTGAATTACCTGATTCTGTTGGTTTTCGATAGACGAGATCTGACTAAAAAGAGAGTATTAATGCTTGTTTAGGTTGGGTGTTATATTTTATTTTTTCAAGGGAAAGAAAATAGCTCTACACACCGGACTGAACAGTGGGAACGAAAAGTGCAGTCCGCAACTAAGATTAGTTGACCAGAAGAGGCTAGAGAAATAGAGAAAGAAGGAAAAGAAACACGAAAACAGGGACAGATCTCCAAAAGTGATTTGGGAAGACCGAAAGCCCCAAGTGATGTGGGTTGATAAATCAGCCTCTCACCCGTGATGAAATTGATTTTCAGGTTGCTGATGTATAGTGTATGATGTAGGATCGTAGATGACTAAGTGAATATATTTGACAATAAATGTCTTTTTAACATTACATTTCCCCGCAGTCCCACCCATGGAAAATTGCTTCTATAACCCATAGACTCCAGTCCATATTAAATTCCACTTATGACCCATATGTTCCCATTCATGGTAAACCTATTGCCTAACGTTAATTTCCCTTTTGTCTCAAATCATTTCACTATGCTACTTTCATAAGATATAAGCGTAATCTGGCAGTTCTTGAATTAGTTGTTTGTGTGCACATCCGACTATAATTTCGGTGACTTTAATTAGAACTAGAATAACTATTTACTGATACTGAACAAACATTATTTGCATTTGCTATAATTAATGTTATGCTCTTGAGTGGATATGATTTAGTTTTTTAACGTTAATTTTGTTGAACAATACACAATAGATTCTACAATTCATAGCCTATGCAAGCAGAGACAGAAAGGAGGGCCATATTTGGTAAAGGACATTTGGCTCAATAGAACAACCAGAAGAAAAGATAAAAATCAGAGAAACTAATTTTCTTGCAAACACCAGAGATTAACAAATCTGATTTTCTGTATGTTACCATCTCTTTCGATGCTACTGGTTTTGACTTTTAAGAGGTATTTGTATTTAATTTTAGGCTATCAGATATAATTTCTTTCAAATTCATAATCGCAAAGGAGTGTATAATCCATGACATGTTTTACAAGAAAATATGGCACCTAGCATTCGCTAATTTCTAATGAATGACACAGCAAATTTGATACCTGATTTTAGGAACAGCGAGCTAATTAACAAGAGTACCCTGTATTGTAATTTTAAAAGTCCAATAAACCCTCTCCATCCAAGGTATGTAAGCTTTCCAATTTTATTTCCTAAATTGCGTTAACGACATGGAATTATACACTTTGAGCTGTACACTGTTGAATCTATAAATCGAAATGTAAAACCTTATTAAAATATGTGCAAATAACTTCTTCCCTCTCTGACAACTGACTGGGACAATCTGTTGTGCTTTGATATTTATATTTTATAAGGCATGGTAGCTGTGTTTCCATCTCATCTAATGACATAAACTCGTTTCCTAAATGTGACCCGCATGAATTATGCTGTATGTAGATATTAGATCTAATGTACGTCCAAAATCCACAGTTTTACGAGAATGTGGTATGTGTGTTAGAGGGCAACTTTTAAACGAAAGAAATAGTCAAGATCTCTAAGAAATTGGTATTTTGTGAATCAGTCAACGCCTAGATAATTGATAGGCCAGATTGTTGATTTCCTGTCTTGAAAATGTGCATATTGTAGTGTAGATCTTTCCCTGAGCGTTGAAAGACGCCAATGTGTGAAAATTGTGTCTGAGACAATGCACATGAATACCATGCAGGTATTGCTGCCTTTGAATAAGCTGGTAAGCAAATATTGTTTCCTGGATAAAACATCATTCAAAGAAACTGCAGAATCTTCAAGTGTGTTTGTTTTTTGCAGTTATTTTAGGAATATTTTCCAATGGATAAAACATGAGTAACATATATTTTAATGTAAACCTAACCTGTAATTTGGCGAACGCGGGAAAATAAAAAGGTACTAAGTCATTCACATACCGTCTGTAGATGGTAGGTTACTTAAGCAACAGACGGTACAGTAGTCCACTGGGAGGTTGGATGGATCAGATGCAGATGTTTGTGGAAGGTATTTTCTTTTATCTAATGCAAATGACAATGGAACTAGGCCAGTGTATTGTTCTAATGTTTTGGCAAAGGTTTATAAAAGAACATTACCCCTAGCAATGGAAATGTTAATAAAAATGTCGATTTATCCTAAAAATATTTTTATAATATTAAACCATTTGTAAAAGTTTGGACTTTAACCTGGTTACTAAATGTTAACAGCCTGTGGCTTTAAAGCTGTTACTACCTCATGAATGAATACATAAAGAGCTATGAGATTTACATAATTATGATATTTCTTAATAAAGTCTATACAATTTATATTATTTTCAAGCATCGTACCGAGTTTGTGTCCAGATTTGCAATATTTACTATATGCTGCAAGAAGTTGTATTGATACAAACGATTTTTGTATGTAACATACATAGGACTTAGCGTTAATATGGCTTTTGTAACATGAATTACAACAAAAATCGCTAAAGAACATGAATTTGACATGTCGCCTGTGATATTTGCATCACTGACAACATTATATTCAAATTAAAATTTCAGGTAAATATTATCATATTTGCTGCAAAATATATAAATATTATGAAATTATCATTGACATTGCAATGACAGCATACACGAAAAGATGTGTGTATGGCATTACGAATAAATCTATTATATGCGACTGAGATTTTAGACAAATGTCAAATGTTAATGGAATTAGTCTGATGTAAGCATTATAAACATAGACTGCCACCAATTTTGTTTTGACATGCGAAACAAGTGACCAAAATCCATGATAAGTTTTCAGATAATTTGTTTATAGTCACGTTTCCACAATGAATATGCTAACCGTAATTGAAAACCTCAAATGAAAACGTATAACATGTATGCATTAAAAAGCTCATACCTCATATGAATTACAAACCTCATAACTTGATAGAATTACAAACATGATACCTCGGATGAACTTCAAACCGCGTAATCCTAAGAATAGAATATTTCATGAGAGCACTGATCGCGCCATTGTATCAAGAATGAATCGCTAAGAAGAGAAACATTTGCGAAGCAAGTACAACCGAACTATCGCCGATTAATGACATTACCGTGAATTCTACTTCTATCCTATTACATATCTAAGCATTTGTAAACCACTTACAAATAAACCCGTTTGAGCGAAGGTATCGTTCTAACCCGTTTGAGCGCAGGTATCGTTCTAACCCGTCTGAGCGCAGGTATCGTTCTAACCCGTTTGAGCGCTGTATCGTTCTAATCAGTTTGCGACATGTATCATAGTAAGGACGGTTAAAAACGAACAACCTAACAACCTTACTCTATCAAAAAGCTGTATCTTCCGTATACAATCCTATGGATTTAAAGATAAATAGCTTATGAACATGGACACTATTGTAATTGTTGTAATTTTATTAGAAGTATACTTATTATTTCAGCCGGATCAAACTGAGTAGAATAGGCTGATTCCAGTTTTTGTACACCTGCTTCTTCCTTAAGAATGCAGAATTCAAATATTGCTTATCCACGCCCATACCCCATTTTTAGACATAAATACTTTTATATAAGACGTCGGTTATTGGACCATATATATTGTCAGCATTTAATCAAACATTTCCTTTAAAAGTGTCAGCAAAAAACCTAAGTTTGAATTTATGAGGCACAGAACATATTATTAAATTAATTAACAATTTGCTCGTGGCTACAGGTATTGGCCGAGTTTGAATACCGTCTGGAAGTTAATAATATCCTTTGCTTGATAAAAACAGCTCCATCAATAAAACTTATAACTAAAAGAGTATACGAAAATAAAATGTTTGTCTTCCGCGCATTAAGCATGTTTGATCAAGTGAAATTATAGGATCTTCTGTGTTACACATCCGTTTGTGAAATCCAGCTTCGCATAAACAATGGACTTCAAAGTTAAATGCAATCAGTACAGGACAACTTCCAAATTCATTCTGAAGGTTTAATACCTTTCATTTTTGATCGGTTTCAAAAGCTGATATTTGCTTTTGCCAACTGCTTAATGCACACACTATTACTTGATCTATAAATTCATCCATGTGTTTGCATCAGCAAGGACCAAAACTTAGTAAGCTTGAATTGTGAATTGTATTTACAATTATGAGTTGAAATAACAAACGCTTTGTCAGTACTACGATTCAGAGATATTATGGTTTACTTTATTAACATTGGGTTGGCTGCAACGCTTAATGTATACATTGTATACAACGTAAAGTCCAAGAAATAGAAAAAGTCAAACATACAGTAGTTTGTAGTAAGCAGTAACAAGTTACGGATTAACGATGAAGAACATTTCACCTTTGTCTGAAAAATGTAAAACATTATAATAAGTTTTCCGCGAATGACACTCATTTGTTATAATAAAAACAAATGGCGGCGGAGGAGTTAAAGGAAACATTGCACATGCACAATATTTTAGTATATTATGTCAAGAAAAAGGAACTTTTAAAAAAAATCAGAAAACAAATGTCAGTGATGCCGGCCAGATTAGCAAATCTTCTCAAATAATAAGTTAAATTTGACCAATAATAATAATAATAATAATAATAATAATAATAATAATAATAATAACTTTGAATTTGCATTTTGAATTCCCGAAAAATAAAGTGTTTGTTCAATTTTGCAAACCTTGTTGATTTGGTATTTATTTATGATACTTTGCTTAAGTCAATAGATTCGTAACACAGTGACAGACAAAAACCCAGATTTCTTAATTCCGTTTCTGCAAGTGCAAATATTCCGATATAGATCAACCTGTAAACTCTGGAAGATGTCAATATGTGAAATTCAGCACTGTCTGCAAGAGCAATTATAAACATATATAGCGTTGATGTTATGCCGTCTTTAAATAGTCTATTGAGCAAGCTTTTCGTCCTGTATAAGACATTAGTTACTTGGGGAGATTTATCCAGTAGATCGAACGGTTGAATAGTACCAGTCTTATACTAAACTCAGCCTATAGTTTGGTAAATAAAGGAAAATGGGATA
>JAECUM010035900.1:0-22482 GCA_016617855.1 Megalonaias nervosa
TAAATCTATCACAGAGAAAGAATCTAAAATAGCGATTACTGCTTACGAACCAACACTATCAGCGGTGATTGAAATAAATTCTCCTGATTACCTCGTAGATATTTATCAGAGTTCGATTAGGTCAGTGTTAGGATGGCTTGAAGTCGCACCTGTTTATAATGGAGTTTCAGAACCAACTAAAAATGAATTTAAAATGAGTGAAGAAAAATTCATTAAAATCCAGAATATCGAGGAAAAAATCCATGGAGTTATATGTATCTGGAATTTTCAAACGACGATAGATATTACTTTACCGATTTTGACGGTAAAAGGATCCCCAAGATAAATAGACCAGTACTTACTGTTATCACTAAGTCAGGGATGTGGGATCGATATATTGTTGATGAAGAACTTATTAAACGGTTTTTAGATACTCTTAAACCAGAATACGATAAAACGTTTAATGATTTAAGAAATTTACTCATTTCATTATCACAACATTATAATGAAAGTGTAAAAAATCAGATAATCGAGTCAATAAAACACTTAAATGGGATCTTATTCGATTTATACATCGCCAATCGAAGTATTATAAACACTGCGACTAAACTCGATAGAAATCCTCACACAAGTCCAATGTTGAAACAATTATTTCTTAATCATTATAAAATTACAGAAGAACAATTACAAACATTTATTATACCAGATTTAAATAACGCTGAAATGAAGAAATCATTAAGTGATCTTATTGAAGAATATTATCCGGGAGTAATTGAATCATGGAGAAAAATAGCCCCACCACCGGTTATACTAAAATACAATAACAACCCTTTTGGTGCCGGACGTCATATATCGCCAGGCATTGTAAACATAACAACAACAACTGCAGTCAATCTGGTATGCGATGTTATTGAAGGTAGCTATCAGGTAGATCTTTCTAAGTCTAACCAGGCCCAGCAAGGGTACATATTATACAGTTTTAGCCCATTAGCCCCCCCCCCCCAGGGTGGTTAATTGTATCAGAGCCAATTAACTCCGTGTACCTGCGAGTTCATAATCCGTTATTATCAAGGATACACTTTAAACTTACAGACCAAAGCAATCGCATTCTGGACACAAGAAATGAAGAACTAAATATAAATCTGTATGTGAAATCATAATGCGTTTTTATCACAATGCGTTATCATAAAAAAAATAATATCCGGATGCATAGTGCTTGTCTATGATACAATACAATACAGTATAGTATATACTTGTCAATATAACCTTGCCTACGGTCTCATTCAATGCTAATCGGCAACTTTCCCTATGAAGGCTGTGGTTGCATATTGATTATTCCATAACGGCTCTGTATATGTGGCCGATTACTGCGTAAAGTTATTTTAAGAACATCCGCTATGACTAAATCAATATCCTTGGTTACGGCTTACGCATAGACTCAGTGTTAATGCAGAATTATATATATTTTTTGGAAACTAGAAATATAAAATCCCATTTTACACAGAAAACTGTGGATTTTGTTAAGAACACTGTAGTTTTTAGGAAATAGGCTATTGGTAAACACATACTAACTTTTTCAGTATGTATTTATAACAAGGTCCGATAGCTCAATTGATAGCGCGTAGAAACTCTCATCCGGAGGGTCATGGTTCGAAACCCGAGAAAGACATATGTCTGCGGAAGGCGATTTAGGCCAAGATTTATAATCTATTGGGGGCTCCAGCCCCCCCCCCGTCTTCAGAGTACACCAATCCACTACGTCAACACGTGGTGGATTCACTTTTGTGAATCACCCATTGGTTGATCATTATGGGTTGGTGTGCTGGCGTGAAGACGGCATTTCATCATATCATCATCATCATCATCATCATCATATCATCTCATCAAAAATATACAGCAGGGGGTGATATGAGGTCGTGACCTTGTGACTTCACTAAAGGGTTACCCCACACAAGGGCCATTCCAAAAGACACAATCGCAAAACTAAAAATAAACCTAATGAGATTCCAGGTCACAAAGACCAATCAGCCCTTGAGTCCCTAGAGTTTCGGTTACGGATATCTAGGAATTCTTGTAAGGCAATAAACAGAATCTGATTGGTTACTAAAATAAGACCTACACGTGTATATACAACCCTCTGAGTTCCTAGAGTTTCGGTTATGGATATTTAGGAATTCTTTCGGGGGTAAACAAATAACACGTACAGACAGCCCCCTGAGCCTCTAAAATTTCGGTTACGGATATTTAGGGGTTCTCTTGGGGGTAAATGTCTAAACAAAGATTCGGAACCTAATTAGGTTTATCTGATACAACTATGGAATGGTAGATCGAATATCACCCCGCGCTGTATATTTTTGTTTATTTTTTATATTAAATATACGCTTATTATATAATGAATTTTGAAAATATCAATGTCATTGTTTCTGCGATTTAAAAAATACAACATAACGGTATCAATGTATCTGACAATCTTAATGCTGAAAAGATTCTATGTGATTTTGACTCATTACAACAACGAAAGAACGAGAACAGATTCACGCTATCTGCTGATTATAAATTCATGAAAATTATCCAACAAGGAATGTTAAAGTCACTGGCAACTGTCACTGATGATCAGGTAAAATTGTTTGTGCCTCTCTCAAACGCTATTGACAAAATCAAGCTAGAATTATCTCATGGATACGAACAGAAAACGATTATGAACTTTCGTATAAGACAGTTAAGAGAACATTGTGAAAATACGAGTGAAAATGACAGCGATAATGATGGACCATTGACTGTGATAATAGCTCAACAAACTCCTTGGGAAAATTAACATTCTGCTTAGTATAATGCAACCTACACATATTGACAAGTATATTGTATCCCAACCATTATGTTTCAGTAGGTATCAAGTACAATATTACCCGTTGTGTAAAGTTTTTCGTTGAGTTTACTAGTTTTCGTTGGGTCAAAACCCCAGGAAGGTTAACGGGAATTAACATTAGATTTTAAATTTATTGATCAAAAACTGTTTTTTTCCAGTTCTTTTGCTCGTATTGTGTAGTTTTTTGCTAGCGAATTACGATAAAAATCCGGAAAAAAACAGTTTTTCATCCATAAATTTAAAATGTAATGTTAATTCCCGTTAACCTTCCTGGAGGTTTGACCCTCAGAATTTGTCAAAATCTGACTGATTTTCACTGATTTTTGGTCATTTTTCATGCAAAAAACGATATTTTCGAACAAAAAACGAGGTTTTCAGAACAAAATCAACGAAATAAATAAAATTATTTTTATTTGCAGTACTTGAGATCCAAATTCACTGAAATGTTTTTACAAAGTATGGACAATCAGGATAGCTTTTGACATTAACTCGTATCTAGTATAAGCGGATAACTACGATATTTATCATTATGCTTGACGGAGCGCTTAATCATTTGGTAACATTAAAAATACGGTAGACTAAATGTATTGAAACCTAATTTTTTGCAAAAATCTTTTGGAAAAGGAAGATTTTTGTATATTTTCTGCCACGTGTTGTACCGATTGTGGTACTATGTCAAAATATTTACTAGCAGAATTAATTGATTCAAAACTAATTTCTTCCCCAGTCTCTGTATTTACGGATTTAATAGCTCTCTTTCTGTATAATTTACACCTTCCTGTGTTTCTGGATTTACAATTTTGACTCTGTGTAGTAATTCGTAGATTTCCAAGTGAATTGTCAAGTTTATCGCCGTTGATGTGATCCACCACATACCCATCTTTGATCAGTCCAAAATAACACTCGTAGGTAAATATATGAGATAAATATATTTTTTTCTTGCCATTAGTAGTAAATCTAAGATAACCAGTATTATCAATACTACCGACTGGTTTTTTTCAATCTGCAGTTTCTGATCACACCTTCTCGAGATGCTTCATAATTGGTAATGATTGGATGTGACACAAACTCATTTTGTTCCATTTATATATAATATTTATTTGTCTAAATCATTGTTTTTTGAAAATCTAGCCAGATAATCTTCTTCGGTTTTTATAGGAGAGTCAGCGTTATATTTTTTATCGTAATACCGTTTCAGCTCTCTGTACTTTTTACCACCGCATTGCGCACACAGGTGAGTCTTTCCTCGCACTCCAGCACTACACACAATACACGGTTTTGGTCCTAGACTCCCATTTCTGACGCACTGCATATGATAACTACAGTATTCATTCACGCATGATCTGTTACGCGGAGACGTATAACCGATTTTTAACCAGTTGCAATGATTTGGTTGAATCATATACAAAAGATTAATATTCAATTAAATATATATTTGCCTTAATTATAATATGGAAGAATTATCCGTGATTGAACCCTACGCAACCAGATTCGATCTTGACAGACTACCCGAGTATAAATTTAGTATTTCGATGCAAGATCTAGCTTTAACGAATGCGGATATAACTAAACGTATCCGTGAGGCCAAGAAGGAATTTCGTGACGATGGTGCGGTTCATGCATGGTCAATATTCAGAGTTGGAAATATTTCGAATACGAGGAATGACAAACGAGGAAGAGTAATCATTAACCACCTTGATAATCAAAAATATTTTATTTTAATAAAATTTATTGTAAATACGGAAGAAGATATTTGGATTATTGGTGACAAGCGCGATCCCGTCCGCGTGCAGTCAGGAAATAATATCTTCTTGAGTAATAACTCTAAACCAGGAATACTAACTGGTATAGATAAACCGTATTATGAGCGATCGTACCCTGTAACTGCGGTTGTCTATGGAATATTTCCGCTGAATAATAAACCTGATGTTGGGGATCTCAAACCGATGATTTTGTCATCCTTGACTTCGTCAAGAATAAATTGCGTAGCTGAGCGAGTTACAGAACACTTTACAAACGCGATACGTGGTAATGGTTTAACTGATTTAAGACGCAAAAAAATAAATACATGGGCAGAGTCGGTTAAAGATACCGGAGCGTCTATCAACGACGTTGCTGAGTTAGAGAAGAAATTAAGATTTCCAATAGCAGTAAAAACATTAACCGGAGAGATTTTGTACAAACCGAAATATATAAAAAAATGGAGCTCCGATAGATATTATTGATCATAACGCGCACGCATAGACTGCTGCAGTAACAATATTTCCACGAGATAGAACGGTTAAATTTTATGACGGTGATATCTTTGATTTTATTAAAAATATTAGTAAAACCGATCCTGTTTCTGTTTGGTTATTTCATAGTTCGGAATATGATCATTACGATCAATTTGTACGACCTAACGGTGATATTTATCGTACAAAATCTCTCCATGAGGAAATGGAACATCTTGCACAACGCCTTTGGCGTGAATATACCTCTGATGATGTCATAGTTAAACAATTATTGAATAATTGTTTTACTGTTCCGTCAGTCGCTGCTCATTTCGCTCAGGAGAAAAATTCATGGAAAACGACACGATCGGAATTTCTTGAAGATGTCAAGAAAAGTTGTATAGAATATGGGCACGGTGGATTATGGAACACCAAATACGATTATAGTGATGTTATCTCGGTTGATATGGTAGCATGTTATTCTGGGAGTTTTCTTGGATATGGAGAATGTTCTAAATACTTTAAGAGATTCGGACATCCTACACATGACATGACCAGGGTTGCAATAAACGGACCCTTACCAGATTTTGACTTAACAGGGTTTGCTCACGTAGAATCATTCGAGTTTAGAGAAGATCTCCATGCGATTACTTATATTTGGTTCGGAAGACATTTTTCAGAAAAATGTTGGGTTCCGATAGTACTATTGCGATATATGCTTGATGCTGGATTTTTAATATCGTTGAGAGTAACTGAAGCGATTATATCATATAGTTCACAGAAGCAAGTTTCGTTACCAGAACCGGACAGATTTAATATCGATGATGCCAGGAAAGAATTCCCTGATATTGATGAAGATCATGTCATTAAAATAAATAAATGCAGGAACGAGCATGATGAAAAACTTGCAAAAGATCTTGGTAGAAAGATAATCGGTAAGTTTACTCAAGGTGGTTCATACGATTATAAACGATATTGTACAAGATTGATTATGGACGATGCTGAACTAGATTTTATAATCGCTGATACAACGGAGAAAAATATATTTATAAACAGATGTAATGCTTATTTATCAGATGGAACAAAACTAGGTACCATTGTGAGCTCTCTTGATGGCGACTCACCACAGTTTACTCATTTAAGATCTTCGATGTTAGCTTACGTTTCGATAAACCTACTATCGATGATAAATAAATTTCCTCGTCACGCTGTTAGAGTTGCTACGGATTCATTTTATGTACACAAAAAATATAAAGATTTATTAAAACTCGGTAATGGTGAATGGGGGACGTGGAGGATAAAACAAGAAAATATACTTAGTTATTCTGAATCTGCCGATGTTGAAATTGCGGAGATATATTACAAAAATAATAATCAAACATCAAAGTCATCTGCACCATCTGTGTACGATCCTGTATCTAGACATAAGACCGTTTATCCTAATGGGTGTGGTGGTTCGGGTAAAACAACTCGTGCGATTAACTTATTTATGAATAATAACTCAGATATAATTGTTTTGACACCTACACATAAACTTGCTAGAGAAATAAAAGAACGAGGAGTAAAATCATGTACATATCACAGTTTCTTTAGATGGTGCGGAGACACGTGGACCCCATCGCGGATGGGTGAAAAATATATACCTAGGTATATATTATGGGACGAGGTATGCACGGTGTCGTTAGAAACATTAAAAACATTTCTTGATTGATTGTTATCGAAGAATACTGCTGTGATTATGTGTGGCGATCATGGTCAACCACCACCCTTTGTTGGACAGTCTCCACATGAATGGTTGAAAACATTTGTAGATTATTACGAAGAAATAAATGATGACCATAGAGCTGTTGATGAACCGCTAAAAGAACTTGAAAGATTAATCAGACTTCAGCCAGATAAAATACAATGCGAGATTCTGCGTAAAGTAATTGCAGAAACTTCTATGAATGAATTTTGGATTTTATGGAGGCCTGCTGATTTGATAGTCGCAAGTAGAAAAATAGTTCGTGATGAACTACAAAAGAAATTATTTACGTTACATAAAGAAAAGTTTTCGGATCTACCCGTACCTTTGTGTTATCGCCCAGCAGATACTCGACGACAAAATATTGAAGTTGGAATACCAGGTGCCTTGGTTCCACCAAGGGTACAGAATCTTGTCTTGAATGATATCGTGTTGGTTGCTGTTGATGTTGTTGAGAGCGCGTTGAACATGGATAAATCGCCATGGACGTTAGGATACGCTATAACGATTCACTCGTTGCAGGGATTAACTATAACTGATACTAGAATCTGGATTGTAGATGATCGTATTGAATGGTCGAATTTAGTCTATCTCGCCGTATCTCGAGTCAGGAGAATATCGCAGCTGCGTAGGGTTATTGTAGATTACGTAATAACTGAAGAAATCACTAACAATGTCGATATCAATAAAAAATTAGTCAGCTATAAGCAGTGTGACAAAAAAAAATAAGCGTGACTTTGATCTTGATGTTGAATTTATTATAACACTAAGACAACAACAGAATAATCATTGCGCAAGTTGCAACTGTAATATGTCATGGCAGTGTTTTAATCCAAGACAATTTACCGTAGACAGAATTAATAGTGATCTCGGTCATATACGTGATAATGTGATGCTGACCTGTCTTGAGTGTAATCGACGTCGAGGCTCTGGATGTTTACAAAATTGAACTTGGTGGTAATTGCGTATCCTCAGAAATTACTTGTAATTGTTCACGTACAAATCCACGTTGAGGGGCTGTAGAATCTAGTCTGTAGATTGGAGGTCTACCAGTGGATCTTACCACGCTAGAAATTTTATGTGTAGTCACGCTCCAAATAGGATCGGTTGCTCTTTTTTTACCACGTTCAAGTTCGCCAGGTTCATATAAATATCTTACAGTTACATTACCTAATACTGTTTGAGAGAAAGATTCACGTCGTTGTCCGTAACCATTGCTACGGGGTATATATTATTTTTGATCGCATTAGAAGGTTTCATGGAAGTTGCACGAGTAATTTCATTATTCAACGCAGCTATAACACTCGGTAATCTTGCAACCCATTCACGAGATCTATCCTTAAAGTCAGCGGATATTTCCCTTGCATATTGGTATCCAAATAACCGCTCAGCAAGTGTTCTATTAAATCGTTCAACGATTGCCTGATCACGATGAATTTCAGTATGTCCTTGTCTGATTTTAACGTTATGTTTCTTCATCAACGATGATACCGCACCAAGAAATTCTTTACCAGGATCAGCTTGTAATAACCGTGGCCATCGTGGACCACCACGTTGATAAATGCGCTCAAACGCAGATGCAACTTCAGATGCTGTCTTTGTTGATAATGGC
Source organism: Megalonaias nervosa (assembly GCA_016617855.1). Lineage (NCBI taxonomy): Eukaryota > Metazoa > Mollusca > Bivalvia > Unionida > Unionidae > Megalonaias > Megalonaias nervosa. The sequence continues at coordinate 8,415 of JAECUM010035900.1, forward strand.
TCCGCTTCTTTGTATCTACTCGCAAGATCAACGACAGTTAACGAGTATCTATACGTGTATTGACGTCTACGTGTTTTAATGGTATCGTGTGGTAAAAACAAAATATCTGCTTGATGAACTTCATTAGGAACACTAACATCAAAATGCGCATACTGAATTTTTTTAGGTGGACTTAGGAAGATTTGCCATATTGCCTGTCGTGCTAACCATGATGCAGCAACATTACGTGAAACTTTTGCTGCTTCGGCGAGTTTACTAATCGCTGCTTTACCTCTCCAATACCCTCTCGGGGAATAATAAACAGATTCCATTATGATAGTTATATAATTTAATTGCCAGCCCCTAGCACTAGTTTACCTTTCATAGCAGTTTTTACTAGAAAGCTAGCGAGAGATTCTCTGAGAGATTTATTGGGTATAGAATTTAACGCGTGAATCAATTTCACATCTGCGAGATGTCGTTGTTGCAAATCCTTACTTTTATACGCGACATCATGAATGTGACATGCTTGATCAATCTTATTTACTGGATACTCTCCTGGTTTTGGTTGATCTTGGTTATCGAGTCTGATATCGAGACGAGTTCCAGGACCACAATAATTATATCCGGGTAAATGTTTCTCACCGGGATATTTAGCCCATGGAGTTCCTGGTAATTTTCCTAACGAAGCAGCGATATCTCCCCAACCTATCTTTATTCCTGACTTAGTCATGGGGACAAATTTATATTTCTTGGTGCCACATTTCACACACTTGCCTGTAAGTGCTCGTCTTTTATTTTTTGTTGTTATTGTCGTTAATTCAGTAGTATCGGTAGGTGCTCTGCATCGAACACAATATAGACTCATATTATTAATTATATGGATATAATTGACTTTTCTGCGACACGAAAACAAGAGCCAGTAAAGCACCATCCAGCGTTACCAAATTCTATCAGAATGATTATAATGGGTCCGTCCGGAAGTGGAAAGACACAATTATTACTTAATCTAATAATGAGATGGCTGAAGTGGGATAAATTATATTTGATAGCGCCATCTGTAGATGATCAGCGATGTTACGAAGTACTTAAAGATTTTAATGAAAACGCAAAATTGTTGCATGAAGACAGTGTCATAGACTTTATTACTGATATTGATGAAGCGCCAGCTGTAGATGATCTGGATGGATTCATTAATAATTTAGTAGTGTATGATGATGTTATGCTGGACAAACAATCAAATCCAGCTAGAATATTTTCACGAGGCCGTCACAAAAACACAGACATGATTTATGTTACACAGCGTTATACACAAATTCCAAAAGTGATCAGGGATAACTGTAACATTTTAGTTGTGTTCAACGGTGTTGATAATCATACGCTGCAAAATATTTATTATACTTGGTGTTCTGGGGACATGGACATGAACAAATTTAAAAATTTCTTTTCAAAAGCACAAGCTGTTCCCTTTGGTTTTGTAACAATAAATTTACATGATCCAAGGTCAAGATATCGTAACGGACTTGATACAATTTTTGGATAAAAACCATAGCAGCAGGGAGGGTGGACGACATACGCGTAGTGACCAGTACGTGAAAAAATCTGGTCAATTAGAGAAGTTTTCATTATTAAGGCAAAAACTTTTTTTTCAGCCTTCGTAGGAACCCTTTAATTTTAAAAATAAGGTCTCTAAAAAGTTGCTAGTTTATTCGGTACACATCTGAAGGTAGACCAAGCTACATGCCATAAAATGAAAATGCAATAAAACAGATGAAAATAAACAACTCGATATAATTTTAATGTATTTTACCAAAGTTTTTTGTAAGAAATTTAACATATTGACATTTGTTTTAATCAATAAAAGTTTATAAAACTGAGAAGTTCACATCCCTCTTCCAATATAAAATCCCTCATAAATCATGAACAAGTTTCATCCTTTATCAACAGGACACCTGCTGAACGTGACAACGTTTTTAAGTCTCCCATCAAATATATTTACACTACTTCAATAGAATTTTCTTCCAAATATGTTTGAAAACTGATATTTATATACTACAAATTTGGAATTTAGGAGAATACATTTTCACCTAAACCGCCCCAAGTTTTAGTTAATGCAGTTTGAGTGATAAATTGCTGAAAATGCTGTACATGGTAATGAATGATTTGCAGAGAGAGAGAGAGAGAGAGAGAGAGAGAGAGAGAGAGAGGTGGTGGTGGAGTAATTCCATCTACTATAAGAGGAAATGGAATATTTTGCAAGTTAGAACATTCTTTTTGATAACATAAAATGACAAATAATATATTGCATACAATTCAATAATGGCCACACAATGTGGTAATTTGTATTGACTTTTGAAAAATAAATTCTCAATTTATCTAACAAATTTCGAAGTCTTATATGACATGTGTTTAGCGTTTAGCGGCATGCTATCTTCCTCTGGAAATTTTAAAATAAACTGGTGCCATTCATTGTTGTCGTACCGATAGTTTTAAAGTGGACTTCAACATCTCAAAACGTGTCAGTAGGAGTTGGCTTATATAATTAAGTCTAGTAAGTTATATCAAGGAAAGCTGGCTTATAATTAAGTCTAGAAAGGTATTTCAAGGAAAGCTGGCTTATAATTAAGTCTAGTAAGGTATTTCAATGAAAGCTGGCTTATAATTAAGTCTAGAAAGGTATTTCAATGAAAGCTGGCTTATAATTAAGTCTAGTAAGGTATTTCAATGAAAGCTGGCTTATAATTAAGTGTAGTAAGGTATTTCAATGAAAGCTGGCTTATAATTAAGTCTAGTAAGGTATTTCAATGAAAACTGGCTTATAATTAAGTCTAGTAAGGTATTTCAATGAAAGCTGGCTTATAATTAAGTCTAGTAAGGTATTTCAATGAAAGCTGGCTTATAATTAAGTGTAATAAGGTATTTCAATGAAAGCTGGCTTATAATTAAGTCTAGTAAGGTATTTCAATGAAAACTGGCTTATAATTAAGTCTAGTAAGGTATTTCAATGAAAGCTGGCTTATAATTAAGTCTAGTAAAGTATTTCAATGAAAGCTGGCTTATAATTAAGTGTAATAAGGTATTTCAATGAAAGCTGGCTTATAATTAAGTCTAGTAAGGTATTTCAATGAAAGCTGGCTTATAATTAAGTCTAGAAAGGTATTGCAATGAAAGCTGACTTATACTTAAGTCTGGTAAGGTATTGCAATGAAAGCTGGCTTATAATTACGTCTAGTAAGTTATATCAATGAAAGCTGGCTTATAATTAAGTATAATAAGGTTTATCACTGAAAGCTGGCTTATGATTACGTCTAATAAGCTATATCAATGAAAGCTGGCTTATCATTACGTCTAATAAGCTACATCAATGAAAGCTGGCTTATAATTAAGTCTGGTAAGCTACATCAATGAAAGCTGGCTTATAATAAGATCTAGTAAGTTATTTCAGTGAAAGCTGGTTTATCATTAAGTCTGGTAAGGCATTCTTCATTATAGATTACTAAATGAAGCAGTGTATTTTAGCAATAATATAGAACATCCAATGAAATAATTTTGAAAACATTATATATGTATTCGCATGAATATCAAATTCACATAAAAGATTGTTACAGTATCAAATATGCTTAGAGAGATGGTAACAGTATGAAATATATGCATAGAAAGACGGTAACAATATGAAACATATGCATAGAAAGACGGTAACAGTACGAAATATACGCATAGAGAGATGGTAACAGTATGAAATATATACATAGAGAGATGGAAACAGTATGAAATATATGAATAGAGAGATGGTAACAATATGAAATATATGCATAGAAAGATAGTAACAGTATGAAATATATGCATAGAAAGACGGTAACAATATGAAATATATGCATAGAAAGACGGTAACAATATGAAATAGATGCATAGAAAGACGGTAACAATATGAAATAGATGCATAGAAAGACGGTAACAGTATGAAATATATGCATAAAAAGACGGTAACAATATGAAATATATGCATAGAGAGGTAGTAACAATATGAAATATATGCATGGAAAGACGGTAACAGTATGAAATATATGCACAGAGAGATGATAACAGTATGAAATATATGCATAGAGAGATGGTAACAATATGAAATATATGCATAGAGAGATGGTAACAATATGAAATATATGCATAGAGAGATGGTAAGAGCATGAAATATGTGCATAGAGAGATAGTAACAGTATGAAATATATGCATGGAAAGACGGTAACAGTATGAAATATATGCACAGAGAGATGGTAACAGTATGAAATATATGCATAGAGAGATGGTAACAATATGAAATATATGCATAGAGAGATGGTAAGAGTATGAAATATATGCATAGAGAGATGGTAACAGTATGAAATATATACATAGAAAGACGGTAACATTATCAAACCTATGCTTAGAAATATGTAATAGCTAGATTTTCATTATAGAAGATGAACATTTATCGTGTAACTTCAAATCATTACTAACGCCAGTATTTTGCTGCAAAAATGTCATATTTTTCTTAAGACTGGTCCTTTAGTAAATTATGCATTTTCTATTTTCATTATTCATCTAATATAATGTCTTACTTTGGAACTGTCTAAGGTGTATGATACACAAGATCCATTGCCCGAAGTGAGATGCATTTAGTCGCATGAGAGAGAGAGAGAGAGAGAGAGAGAGAGAGAGAGAGAGAGAGAGAGAGAGAGAGAGAGAGAACTTTAACTAATGATATTTTTTTTCTCTTTCAGTTTAATTATGGACCAATATTTCTCCGCCTTCCATACGTGTCCGAAACTCAGTTTCATTCTTAAACTCCATATATTATGTGTAAGTTTGTGATGATCAATTGATTCACATGTGATAGGAATAATATATGACGATTGCAATTAAATATGTTTAATTGCCCTCGTTTATGTATGTATGTATGTATGTATGTATGTATGTATGTATGTATGTATCTATGTATGTATGTATGAGATGCATTTAGTCACATAAGATTTATGTTCAATCGCTAAATCAAGTGGTTCTTTCCTAAACTTTGCACATGTACACTATTTGTATACCTACTGCATGTAACGCGATCTTTTATTTTAGCTAAATGTAAACTGATTTTCTTTCCAGATATTTTCTGTCCTGGAAATATCGGCGTCTTTCCGACAAGGTGAAAATGGTAGATAGTAAGTTTATTATTTGTTAGCAATGCGAATAAGTACAAAGAAACGTAAGTAACCCAAGTTTTAGCTTTCCACAAAGCTTGTAAGCTCCAATATATATAATTCATTGTTTAGTATGGAAAGAAAGAAATTACAAACATATTTTCTTTGCAGGAGGCAACGGAAGTATGACAAGTATTCTGTTTAAGGCAAGAATATTTTAATGTTGAACAGATGTGTAATTAAGTTCAAAGGTGATTACTTATTTGTCAACAGGTCAAGACAGTGACCTACTTTTAATGATCCAGTAATTGTAGCTAAATCTTTCAGACTCGGTTGCATACCATAGGCTTGATAGGTTAGTACCATTGCAAATTCTCTCCCTTACACAGCTACACCTTGGACATGGAATCTGATGCCTGTGATAGGTTAGAACTTTTGCAAATTCTCCCCACATATATATCTTGTGCATGGAATCTGACATCTGACTGAAACAAATCGTATACGTATAATGCCCAGCAATCAAAAGTTACTGCCAAATACCATCGATAAATCCTATGAATTTATTACCACTTAGATCCATGCTATGTAAGATATTATTTTCCGAATGTAACGTCAAGTCACGTCGCATGGATTAGTAAATATGCATGCAAACGTACATACTTTATTTATGTGTTAGAAAAATGTGCATGTATTACTTCAGTTCATCTTGGCCTGCTGAAACTGGTGCAGGAAGCAACAAGTATTTCCCGCCCATATCGACAGATGTCACTAATTTCGTATTGTAGCGGCATGTTAAAGTGACCAAATAGGTATGCTTTGTTATACAGACTTAAGGTACACCTACAAAATGGGTAAAAGATATTCCGAAATTATTTTACTCTGTTCATTGGCAGAGTCATCTGCAACTGTACCCTTCAATATTGAAATTACAGAAGCTTGCATATCTCTAAAGGCAATATTGATCAACAATGCCACATGAGTAGCAATTGCTGTTTTTAATAATAATAATAATAATAATAATAATAATAATAATAATAATATTATTATTATTATTATTATTATTATTATTATTATTATTATTATTATAACCAATCTGAGATCTTCTCCAATACTATTCTCATGTAAACTGTCTACTTGTACTTATATTTATTTATTTATTTACTTATTTATTTATTTATTCACTTACTTTGCAATAATTTATAAGATTCCTCCTGTTTTTTTATAGCTTATACAAGGACGACCTAGGGCTTGAGAGATACTGCCACTATTGTCCACCCGGTACCATAAACGATAATGAAAACATTTTGAAATATCAGGAGCCGAAATGTATTCATAAAAATTTCCCATTCCAAGACAAATGTGACGAGGAAGAGCAGGAAAGGAAACTGCGACCTATTTGTAATTTTGGGACGCTACCCTGTAAGCGAGATGTTACTATTCATCATATTTATTTCTGGAATCCAACTAACACTTTTATTAATAATTAACCCCCAAAATGATCTTATTTTTGATTCTATAGGGCACTATTTTGCTAAACATTCAATATATTTAAAATCTTATGTTGACATTGCCTGCACAATGTTTTGATTTAGTTTCAGTTCCTAAATTGATGCCTGTCGGTGAAGTCATCAAATCTCGACATGCTCGATTAAACTGTGGTAGCTAAGTATCAGCAGTACTTCACTTGCCCAATTTAAACACAAGATTCTCCAATTAAAACAAAAGAGAAAAATAACTGTCCCTGCGTGTTTAGTCTTTTATATGTTACATTGTAACATACAACATCGGATGAGGACACCGTGACTGCCACACATTCTTTATTTTATTATTCGCCGACCTGTCTCTATTACGAAAAGGTAAACCACTCTCTGCTATGCCTCTGTTACCAAGTCAGTCTATTTCTGTCTGTCTCTATCCTGTGGATAAGCCGGCCACACTTCAGTATCCAGTGAACTGTGGGAACAGAGAATGACATGCGAGTTTTGTATTTAATCATATTACAGCAAAACTAGGCAATTTCGCCGTTTGAAACTCGGCGATAAGCAAAGATGAGCTAATACAGGGCCAATGTACTAGATTTTCCATCATAAGGGAAGTGAATCCAACACCTGTGAAGTCAGTTCTCTGTTCGAGTTATGTCCGGTCAAATCACATCGCGTTTCATTTCAGCTTAAACGTTAACGCATCTTATGATATAATATTGGTTTGGTTTATAGGAAATAAATCTCTACATGCATTAGAGAGCGAAACGAAATATATGATAAAATCAACCCTTCAATATACGGATTTAATTCAGTTTTAAACTTCAGGGCATAAAACACGTGGTTCTTATTTTCCAAAAGTATTGCCTGTATAACGTCTTTAATTTTACAACTAAAGATAGTCGAGTAAGTAAATGCATTTTAGACAAAACGTATAACGGTTTTCAGGCATATAAGTGTGATGCATAGCGGTGGCGTCGCTAGGGTTGGTGTCACCCAGAGGGGTAACTCATGATGTCACCCCCTGGACCCCCTTCCTGCACAAAAATTCAAAACTTTTATAGACAGTCATGTGCGGTAACTCATGGTGTCACCCCCATGGACCCCCTTCCTGCACAAAAATTCAAAACTGTTATAGACAGTCATGTACGGTAACTCATGGTGTCACCCCCATGGACCTCCCTCCTGTACAAAAGTTCAAGACAGTCATTTTGGTGTCACTCCCTCCGATGGTGTCACCCGGTGCGGTCAGCACCCCTCCCCTCCCCCGCATCCCCCTAGTGCATAGCCGTTCAACCTCATTTAGAACATTTGTCTGAGAATCACACACACAGCAAGGTGGTGTCACTGTGCGTTCGCGTGTGTGAATGACCTAGCTCTAAGTCGACTCGTATGGAAACTTTGTATTTTGCCCCTTGCAGTTTTGTGTCATAACATTTTCGCTCTTTGAATGTGTTCCCATTTTATTTCTTTTGAAATTATTGGGAATCTGGTGCCTATGAAGAATTAGGTCGTTGGTCATATCGTCGTCTTTAAATATAATGTCCTTTTTGCAGCATGTCCATTACTTACAATGCCCAAAGATGGTCACTGGAACTGCACTTCGAACTCATTTTACAACAAAACCTTTGACGGCTACTTTATTCCCGTGTATACAGTTTGTCAACTGATGTGCAACCCAGGCTTCCGGCCGACAGAGGGCGATAGTATATATTGCCGTGAAACCAGACTTTGGGACCGCGATCCCGATACCGTCACCTGCCACAAATCAAAGCCATCCAATGAAGCAGGTATGTATGTATGTATGAATGTATGAATGTATGTATGCATGCATGTATCTATGTATGTATATATCTATGCATGTATGTATCTATGTGTGTAAACTACCAAGACAAGAAAAGAACTATATATATATATATATATATATATATATATATATATATATATATATATATATATATATATATATTGTTACGTGTAGGCTCGTACAAAAATAACAAGAGAAAAGAGCGAAGCCAACAGGCTTTATACATTTTAACAAAATAATTTATTTCCCTAGAAAACAATGTAAAAAGTGGAAAATAGAACTTACGGTTTGTGAATATAATCAAAAATTTAATCCTAAGATTGAAAAATATAAGTCCTATCACTAAACAGTTCTACTTGAATCAGGGTTCGAATCTCGATGAAACTCCAAAATGGAGGTGATAACGTCAGGTGATGTCTTTACTGATGGTAACAGATCCTCGAATGAATCACAGTTTATGTTTCCGTATAGAATTCCTGAATAAATTTCCACTGAATTTATTTGTCCCAGAACTTTTTATAAAAAAGTACACTTGTTTAGTTTTCTAGAGAATAAATTATTAAATTAAAAAAAACAGATGAACTTCAAAAACAATCTGGCTTCAACAATGTAAACACCTTGTACCTTCAAGGTGTTGACATACGACTGACTGGAAAGCTCTCGGAACAAGTATTAAACCCAAGTAAAACATCATCATAGTCCCGCGTGATGGGTCACGTGGTGTCTTAACATTTGAAAAGCGCAAATGAAATTTATCACGTAGGCAAGAACAGCCCTATCTAAGAACCAAATTCTCACACTAAAAATATATAAAAATGAAAGACTGTTTACAGTTCAGCTAACATGCGGGCCGAAATGACCTTGGCAATTGCCAATCGTCTTCACTCGATGTTTACAAAATCTATGAACCAGAGTGAGCTAAAAATAGTGCCGAAGAAACATTTTTTACGTTCTAAACAAACTGAATTTACTTGAAAAAATATCGAATCCCTTGAAAATAATCATTACAATAAAATGTAATGAAACAAAATTGAAATAAAAGAAATTTAAAAAACTAACACAAGCAAATTAATTACATATACGTAACAATATATATATATATATATATATATATATATATATATATATATATATATATATATATACATATATATATATATATATATATATATATATATATAATATATATATATAAACTCAGAAACTAGAAACTCAGCAACCTATCTTATTATTAATATTGACATTAGGAATTGTATTAATTCGGTGGTCAAATAATATTTCTAAGCTTCAAACATAAGTATCCTCTCCCTTTTGCAAATCAAGAGTTAAAATAAATCCTATCTCAATTATTTTAATTATTTCTTTGTGTTAATTACTCTGTCAGTCTTGTCACTGTTGTTTTTACAATCCAAATAAGGTTTGATCAACGTCACATACTGTCCTGTAAAATTAATATAACACGTGATCAACGTAAAATAACGTCTGATTAATGTATCATAGCTTTGGTCTTTACAGAGATAATGTATGTTCAGCTGGGATAACGTTTTGTGGACATTTTAAGAGAAATAACATTAAGGTTCCACTGCATGTATACAATGAGTTCAATAACTGGCAGTAGTATTATCAGAGTCGGTGATATTTGTTTTTACTACTCAGAGTCCGCCACTTCCATACTACACGATTTTACCCCTATTGCAAACGCGATTTCAGCGTGAATGAATCGTCCTACGCAATAAACACGGATCCGAAGAGAAGTCGCTTGTGGGAGCCTCCAGCGAGAAATCCCCAGTTGGAGTCTTTGCTTCCGAGCCTAGTGCAGATATTGATAACAGCATTGATGATATTGTCTGGCTTAGGCGTTTGGTGCCTTTGTAGGGATCAGTTTCAGAGAGGAAGCTTTGGTTCTACGTGTCTATATATCTCACAGTGGAATCTCAACTTTTTTGGATTAAATCCTCAAGCAGCAAACCCTAGCGACCACAGACTTGAAAACAAATCGAATTATTTTGTTGGTTACTATGCCAATTCTAATAATTTGTGAAAAAGAATTGCCATGCCAGCCCACAACCATGATTGATAAACGCGTGAGCAATCTTTACGTAAATTTTACAAATAAGTCATGTAACTATAATCGTCAGAAAAAGCAGCTGCTCTTGAAATAAAGAGGCGATGGATGGCAGTTATAAAAAAGATTCGTTTTTATATCGGCACAAGGGGTGGGGAAGCATTATCTTTTTTCTCTAGCGCTGCTTAGTTTATGTTTGCGCTCTTTTCTCTCTTGTGTCGGAAGTACTACATGGCAGAACGAGTTATTCCAGGTTCCGATAATATTTTTCTGTAATAATTAAGGAAACGTCGAATGTACGTTCATTTGCACACGAAAATGAATGTCAAACCCCGATATGGTGCTTGCTATACTGACAATTCCAAAGATGAGGTCAAAAATTCAAACGGGTTGTTTCACAGCGGTGTTCTTTAATCGTTAAAAGTCGGAAACATTGAGGCCATCAAGGATGAACTCAGCAAAGGTTTAACATTAATTCTCAAAACGTTTGATGATTACAATCGAGAAGATTCGGGATTGACTCATTCCAGAGTGTAGAGAAAATATTTCTAGCGGATATCTTGTCGCCATAGCATGCACAACGAAAAAACCTTTCCGTGTCGGCGCTGCATGCTTGCATTTAACACACAACCGTTGCTCGACAAAAATGACTTTTAATGTGAGTGAGTCAGCGAAATAACGTAACGTACAGTTGTGCCAGAACCCGGCAAGAACATTTTGAAATTCACTACGATGCAACGAAAGATGAAAATCATATGTGTCAATGAACATTACCGTGAATTACTAAATGTCGGTGAAGCTTCGCCACCCCACCTCACCCCGGTGTTCAATACAAATACGATACAAGTTGCTGTGCCATGAGCTATGTGAGCTTTGCTACACTGTTATCGGATGTGATGAAGCAACGAAACCACCAATGTTGTACCGTGGCAAGAACTCGGTTGAGTTGCTTATGAAACCTCTCGAAGTTACAGCGAAACTTTATGAGAACAGCTTTCCTCGCCCAAAGATATGATTATGTCTCGTGATAACATTCGTGAGTTGTTTTCTTTCGCAGAGACTTAATGCTGGATCTGTAATAGTCTCATTGAAGACTCGAGTGCATATTCACTATTACAGGGTTGGTGCGTATATTGGATGAGGCCCGATCTATGTTGGATTGTCCTTGTTGGATTTGTCAGAGCTGTTCATGTACGAGTTCTACTACGACTCAATGACACCGCGACAACATCAAAATGCTGCACACAGATACGGATTCATTGGAGATACATATTACCGCCAATGATGTCTTCGCGGGTATCCTAAGGACCATCCGCTGTTCAGCAACGTCTTTAAGAAAGTCTGGGAAATTCAACGACAGTGCGGGGGCAGGCCAATCTAGGAATTCGTGGGACGGCGACCCGAATAGTACTCGATCATGACTGACTCCTTTGGAGCTGGAAGCTCTGAGAATACTAATAATGGCAATCAAAATTACATGGTCACTGGAAAGTTTCCTTGGCGCAAGTAAATAAATCTGTCACAACGCCGGTTTGGACAGACATGACCTATCGACACCTTGGGTAACATTCGCCTCCCTCACTACCTTTCCAAAGACAACTTCACCCTTTCCATAGCCGAGGGGACTGTAGCATATCGTGAACATGATCTTCTCGGAAACTATGCTACCCGTTGCCTCTGTTATACTGATTCTTTACCTCTAATGAGTGGACTTTGCCCACGGTAGATGGAGCCGAGTGGACTTTGACCACATCAAATGCATTATTGGTCTTCATGCATCCTTTGATCCATCTTACGATACGTTCTTCGAGAGTAGGTTGTTGATCAAACACATGATGGACCCGCGGAGATTTTGTAGATATGTTCACACGGCTATTTGATAAATCAAACACAGAGTCATGTTGACCCGAAAGGGCAACGACAACGATGCAGTTTGGTATGACGTTGGCGTCTCTGATAGACATGCTGAGTTGTCACATTTTATATTGTGGATGCCTGTGATAATTCCTTGCGTTGCGATTGAAGCACGTTTGTTTTCATTTATGTACTCTGATCGATAAAACGTCAGTTTTTTTCATGGCAAATAACTATCCAACAAGGTATCAATGCACCAAACACATGTTTGCTGCGTTTTAAGATATGGTTTGGGTGACGGACAGGACGGTTATGAGATGTTATTTGACCAGTTAGTAGTGTCTGATGTTTCTCTGCGTTTAAACTGTCATCAGTAACAAACCGAATAAATTTCGTTTGATTTCGAACACAATCGAGTCGGACATGTTTATCACAAGTTGAGGTCGTTCATGGGAAGGCATCAAAACAACGACACAGGTCTGCAGATATCCCCAAGTGATTCCACTACGTACCAGATTTATTATTTTTCATGGGAACACTTTAAGCTGTTCAAACAATATGTGGTCAATATTTACTTTAATGCACACGGTACTGTTCCTGCCGACAGTAATAAATTCATTGCTGTGATATTTTCTGACAAGACTGTTTTAATGGAGGACGCAGAATGCAGGAGGGAAGTTATTGACGCGCCTGTAAAAAAAAAAATCGTTGTATTCACCTCGTAATTGAACAGCACAGTTATAAATAAAAATATCATATCCTGAAGTCAAGATTGTCTTAACAACAGGCTTTCAAACAAAAAGAGCACAGTAAGAAATAAGTACGGGGTGTTACATATCGGCTCTTTTAAAGTAACATAACGGCCCCGTATGTGGGCATTTTGTCACTGAGGCAGTGTTGCACTAATAGAAATCAATGCTCGTTCAGGAACACCATTTAAGCGTGTGGATTTAACGTTGCCACTAACAAGCTACACTTGAACATATATGAAATGCTTGTGAACATTTCCGGACGCGCGAACGCAATAACGCGACGCGGCGTCGATGTGGATCTGACAAGGTTTGCCCCCAAGGCCATTTTTGACCGAGTTGATCTGCCGGATTGCTGCTGACCACGATCAAAACAAACTTATAATTTTTCAAGAAGAACACGGAAATCTTAAGGCGTCTTACGTGGACATCAACGACGTTTTCTTGAAGCCTCGATGCACCCACCAATAAAATTCTGGCTGAGATCGCTGAAAATTCTGGAATGAGAGACACTTGCGTGTCGGTTACCTTTATCAAAGATTACGCCAACACAAACATGGAGTTCAAGCAAAAACAAATCCGGCGATGAAATAAGCGGAGATCTTATAACGGAGCAAATCGGACGGACGCAAGAAGCCATAGATTATGTTGATACTGCAACGGAACAATGCTTGAATTTTTAAAATTGAAGATCAGCGAGAATTTGAAACCGGATATCAGGGTTTTGATTGGCAACAACAGATATCAGGGTTTTGGTTGGCAACACCAGATTGAAAGTAAAGACCTGTTAATTATCTTGGCACATACTAAATTTATATAAAGAGGAAGAGGAGGAGCTATAACCGCTAGAATAGTTTTGTTGTATCACGTGTAAATCAAAATATTGATGGATGTAATCCCCAGCACAAATTTAGACGTGTTGCTGATAGATCCGGATATTATTTCTTTATCATGTACACGTCGACTAA
>JAECUM010035902.1:0-18857 GCA_016617855.1 Megalonaias nervosa
TATTTGGTCAAAACGTTTGCTGTTGAATGGTTTTGATTGGTGTTGAAACGAATCATGAGAACGACTGGATGGATAGACATGACCCGGACATGGAGGGGAGGGGGGGGGTGTGATCACGAATTCAGAGAAACTTGTCCCTCAGTCCAAACGTTGGGAGAGTGAACCCTTTTACTAAAGAAAAACGTTCTACCCCAATCCATACTTTTTTGTTTACGTTCACGCTGAGCATGTTTAAAGTATAAAAGAGGTTCACACTCAGTGCAAATTGGGCTTCGTGGGGTGTGTGAGGGAGAGTGTTCTCATGTAAGGTATACAACGCCCCACCTCCAATTCCAACTGGGATTTTGGGGATTGTCCTCCCCATTCATCAGAAATACGGTCAGAAGTTTTTCTCACATATACAAGTATTTCTTAACAACAAAAAAGGTGACACAATTTTCAAATGTGTGATTATGTTAAGCACTGAAACACGTGTCCAATTCAATCTAAACCCAAAGATTCATATTATCCACAAAATCATTGTATATCAAAGTGAAAATGGTGCAAACGATGAGTACACTATTCTGTCAATGCCTGTGACAGGGGTCATTTTGCAAGATGCTCCGCGATCGTTGTTTATTTCAAACAGTAACTGTTACCAGATCCCATATTTGGGAGGAACACACTTTAATGTTTTTTTTTTTTATTAATATTAATGAGAAAATAATGGGTATTTCATTTTAATATGATCGTTAATTCCTGTCCCCTAAATTTTCAGAGATGACAAATGAGCGCGTTCTTGAAGAACTCTGGATTTTGTCATCTGGACTTAGTCATAGTATGAAATATGATTATAGCATTTGACTTTGTCAAATATGAGACAGATTACAGTATTTGACTTAGTCAAATATGAGACAGATTATAGCATTTGAACGACTTGTAAGTGGTGCGATTTGACTCACGTCGATTCAGTACTATTACGGCACATCTGGTTAACTTTGACTTCAACTGCACTTATCCCAACCTTTCTCAGCAACCAGTAGATCTCTTAAAATGCTTTACACGAGCTTGGTTGTGACATATGTTCGAAAAGGCTGGATAAAGTGTAAGGAATGCATTTCATCCAATAAAATACACGTGTTTAAGAGTTTGAAACAGCAGATCGAATTTCAAAGTTTTAGCGCATGTTTAAAACTGCGTTCTCTTGATATTGTTGGCAATATGTATGCGATTGAAAGATCAAAACATTTGTCCATGACATTTGTCAGGACATAGACAAGGAGAAGTAACTTGAGAGGAGACCACTTGTTAAATTTATACTTGCTGGCATCTGACAATCGTAATCGAGGGTATTCACTTTTTATTAGAATTGCTTATCCAAGGCTTGGGGGTTGGATGCCTGCCAAGGTTATTCCTGGTCTGGCTGCCTCGTTGTTCCCTTGGGAAATGAACCTAGCTTCCATTTTCTCGGCATGATGTAGGCAATATTGTACAAAAAAGTGCAGCCAAAAAACAACTAAACAGCTAATTAATTATTGTTTCTGACTTTGAACTCATAAGTTTCGGTTATTTTTAGATAACCCCTCTTTCCCATTTATCCTATCAACAACCGATGTCTTTGTTTTTGCTTGGCTACATGGATATGTCTTTAAAAAAACTTATCATCATTAAAAGGTCTCACCTGACAGTTTGCATCTTTTCAGGAATAACTAGCACCACAAATAGTATCCTGGCCATTCTACTTGTTCTTCTTCATCACCATGAGTGTGTAGACGGGATATACCAAGAAATCATCAAAGCTGCTGGCCTACAGAGATATCCAAGCCTGAAGGACAGACCTGCCATGCCTTACACAGAGGCCGTAATACTAGAGGCACAGCGTTACATCACGACTGTGCCTATAGCCGCCCCTTAACGGTATGTCATTTGTCTTCTGGAGCCATGATGGCTCATTTGTCTGATTGTCTGATTTGTGACCAGATTGTCACGGGCTCACAAGTGTGTGTGTGTGTGTGTGTGTGTGTGTGTGTGTGTGTGTGTGTGGGAGTTAATGGTATTAAGACTTTTTGAAGATTATATTGTGCCGAGGCAAGTAAAGTGCTTGGCCAAAGGACACACACACGGTAACTTACATCGGATTAATACCATGGTGGGAATCGAACCCACATCATTGTTCTCAGGCGTCGAATTCTTTAACCACTGAACCACAGCGGATCGGCACTGGTTAGAATTATGTTGAGACCAAACCGAATCTACAGCCATAGGCAAGGCATATTCTTCCATTTACCTAGGCACGATATTGCCTTTCAGATGTTGATTTCCTGTTAAACACAAAACAATAATAATAATATTTAAAATATATACCCCACCCACCCCCTAAAAAACTGAACAAAAAACAAAAAACAAAAAAACCCCAAACAAATCACTTGCTTTCAACACCCTGGGAATTACATATCGAGAAAAGGTTGGTTGTGATTAGAGATTACGACACGTACACACCCTAAACCGGTCTTCAGGCTAAATCGTTCAGGACCTTGCGATCCGTACTAATGGCTAGAAAATGCCTAATACATGCTACAAAAATATGCTTGCATGCAGTAAAGAGAGCGTGATAAATGGAGGAGAATCTTGCATTTGACGATAAATACTTTCTTGCCCTTTTATGCACACTTATGAATGATATCCTTGCTTAGATGTACGACTGGTTAATCATATGATGTTAGATTCCGTAAATAATATCGAATCGATTCAAATAATATCGAAGAGGGCACTGGACCTTACTGGATATAATATTAGTTCCTAGGAACTTAAGAGTTTTCACCCTTTGTATATGATGGCTGCCATTTCATAGGCTAACGGTACTACGGTAGGTCTAACACCACCAATTAAATTATCAAACATCGTAATAATATTAAGCTCATATACATTTATATTCTTGAAACTCAAACTCACAGTTGACACTTTGTTTCATACTTGACATCTGTCCTTATTACTTTTGCTGCGATGAGATCAATATGCTCCACACTGACTTGACCGAGAAAAAAAAAATTTGCTTGACGTGGATCAATGATATCAGCAATTTCAGCATGCTTCAAAAAACAGGACTCTGATATTTTCTTTTTATGTATGGGTTGTCCGTAAAGAGTTCAAAGGAACGCCATCACAATCCTGACTGTACAGTGCCGATTAATTACAGTAAAGTTCTAAAAATGAAAAGCTAAACATTTAAAGCAAATTAGGAAGATAAACGCTTACAAATAAAAGGTAAATATGTTGATCTGCAATATACAATATGAAAGATAAATATCTTAAAATGATTTAATAAGTCAAACAAAACAAAACTATAACATCCTTCAAATATAGGACCAATATTTGTTATATAAACCGCATTCTTTAAAAGTTCCAGATTTCCTTAATAATGAAAGATTCGTTGCTAATTTCAATAAAAACTATTAAGTCACAGATGGTGGAAATTGATTCACTTGATAAAATGTACCCTGACTGTGTTTCTGCGACAAGAATGTGTTTTGCTGTTAGTGGAAACTGGCATGGTATGCACTTCAGCCGAGGTTCACCCTTCAGGAGGAATGCACGTTGTTCTATAAGCAATCTCTCCATTTTGCTTGTATCAGCGGTCCAATGATGGGTTTTATGTTACGAAGCTTGTTTGTGGACTTTTACATTTCACATATATTGCCAAGTATATAGAACGTGACGATTTGTATAATATTGGTAAGCCATAGTATGGAGTCTTCCATGACTATATAGCAACATTGGATTCTTTATCTGTATCTGTACTATTAATAATAATATTGTGACCAGGCAACCAACATAACAGAGTACTTCTACCGGATATACAAGCATGCGAATCATGTTTCTGTAAGGTTTGAAATACAAAAGGATTGTGAAAATTAAGGCCATGCAACGCTTGCGGTGTGGAAACGGACTGCATAAAGATTTTATTACGGAAGCTATAAATGGCATGAGATGATGCCAAAAGATGTTGTAACGACAGCTGCAACCTTGTACCATCTTTCGAACCCTCTGTCTACAGTGGAGTATAGTCACGATATGGCCTCTGATTTCAATGAATTTACAAACAAAAGGAGTAGTGGATGACATTTTGTAACAGCGAAGATGAAATATTATTTTGGAGGATTTTAATGACCACGGTGGTAATGTGGAGTAGAGAATTCTGCATTATTGGCAAGATTTGATGCTGATCTCTACTGGTTATAGACCGGAAGAGCTTAAGCTATGGTTTGTCATTAACACCAGACGCCTGACGTCCGTTAGAAAATGTTTTTCATCGCTACTAAACTACAGAGATGATCGTCATGTAACTTGATGCACACATTTATTCAGATTTGAGATGGTTTTTTTTATCTTAATGAGTTTAAATCAAGAAAATATCTTAATATGATGTATATTGGGCGCTAAATGAAAATGGTACCGAACATATTTCTGATATAACAGGCACAGCAGCCATCTTGAAAATAGTTTTATCTCTGTTCCTTTTCAACAGATGTTCGTACTGAATATCGTTTTTACTAATAGACTTCATATGATGCCTAGCTGGTCATAAACCGTGGTTTAAGGATATCCAATATTGTCTCCACGATGGCAATATTTAAAACATTGTCATCATTACTCCTATGATGTCTAGTTGGTCCTGAACTCAAACGGGGGGCCCCGAGTTGCCTAGTGGTCTAAAGCGCTCCCCGTTACGGACCACTGCTATCTCACCTCTGTCGGCGTGGGTTCGAGTCTCGGATTCGGCCAATGTGGGTATGTCAGAAAGCTTGCCAGTAGCTTCTCGTGGGTCGGTGGTTCTTTCCGGGGTTTTCCCGTGTTCTTTCTCCACCATTTATGCTGGCCGTCATGTATAGCCTATCTTGTTCTGAAAAATGGTGTTAAACCCAACAACAACAACTAAAACGATGCCGATATAACATCCATTAAGGACACCACGATTGGTCATCTTCAAAATCTTGTTACTACTCTCTTCCCTGAGACATAGTTATTATGCGGGTTCGTTGGTCTTAATCGTAAATGGTGCTCCTATGACAAACAAAATGTCCGCCCCAATATTTCATCATAACAACAATTATTAAACGGATGGTCGCACTGATATGACGTTTTCACTGAAATGACTTCATGTGATGTTTAGTTGGTCCTGAATTAAAATTGTGCCGATATAACATCATTGTAGACACCATCTTCAAAAGATTTTTGCTGCGAATCTTCGTGAACGGATGGTCGTATCGATATGTTGTTTTCATGAAACAACTTATAGTGGCTACTTGGTTTGAAATGAAAACAGGTTTGACCTCCAAGCAAACCACCAAGTATTGCTACATTTACCTCTCCTGAACGGATGACCATAACATTATAGTGTTTGTGTTAAAAGACTTGTTATAACAAGTTGGACCTAATGAAAATGGTACTGACCTGCTAATCAATATGGCCACACGGTAACTATCGTAAAAATCTTATTCGCTTTTTCGCCTAAACAGATGGCATGTAGCGATATGAAGTTTTCTCCCAAACGACGATACTGTATGCATATGATATGATTTGAAAGTAATGCTGATCAGACCTCCAAATTGGCTGCAATGACGATCATCTTGAAAATCTTGTTATCGCTCCTTCACTTTTAATGGATATTCATAGCACTATAGGGTTCTACTATAATACTTTTTATGATAGGTTGTCCTAAAGTCAATGGTGCCGATGAGAAATATAATACGGCTGCCAAAATAGCCGTCTTGTGAATCTATTTATAGCTGCTTCTTCTTAATATATGGACACATGGGCATTTGGTTTTACTAAACATCGGATGATATGTAATTGGGTCAGAGTCAAAGTGGTGCTGACCAACAAAATTGCCGCCAGCAAATTTCACAGCTGATTGGCACAAAAACGTGTTGCCAGTCAGTATTGTTTGATTTTTAGGTATGTAGAGAAAATATAAGTCTTTAAGTTGTATATTTTATCAGATTTAAAGAAATAATCAAAATACGTAAAGAATAAATAACAGTGAATTGTTTTTGATGACTCGCGAATCTGGAGCAGAGCAATCAGATCTGACTGGTTAGATCAGAAGGGAAATAACTCTAATAGATGCTTGTAAGTCTTCTGCATTTATGTGATGTCTTTTGACACGTGCTACTTCCGATTCTCAACGTCAACATGTGGAATTATTTGAATGATTCGAAGTTTGATAGAATTAATTCTATCTTTATCATGCGAGAGAAGCTTTTGCTAACACACTCCTTGCCAATTTAGTTAAAAATGCAAATGGTGATGATCTTATCACCAACACATCGGTTGTTTTTGTGAAGGAGTTTTGAAAACCAGACCAATTTGACCATGGTTTCAAGACAAATGTTATCAGTTGCATTATTGTGCTTCGTTACAGAGTATTAACACGGAAACTTGTACATATAGAAGTAAAGTTTGTCCAGACTTTGTATTTAGTTCCATTCCAAATGTGAAAGTTGTTAGCCAGGACTCTGAAATAAATCTAAGGTCAAAGGTCAAAGGTCTTGACTCCAGATTTTAGTTGTCCACCCTGGTGAGGATGATAACACAAACAGGTATGAATGGATTTATATGTAATCCAACATTGTGAATTGGTTTATATATAACCCAATAGGTGGATATATCACAAAACTGCTGTGTAATGATACCACTTCCCAAGAAATACAAATTATAGATTTACCAAACTTAGCATGTGGGTATACATTAACTTTGTCTTGATAAGTTCAGTGATCTTCTATCTATTATATCAGGTTCGATGGTAAAAGCCGTGACAAAGAATGTTTGTACTTACGTGTTCAATGTGAACAGGTTAAATCAAACATGCAATAAATATTTTGGCTTCCAAATTTGCTATGTTGGAGTTCTTAAAAACACTAGAGATGGTTTTCACTACTCAGCAGTTAAAAAGAATTAAAAGACGTAAGAATCTGACTTATCTTGGATCCATGGAAATTCTTTTCAGAAAGTAGGTCACTTCGAGGAAACTTGATGAAGGTAGGAATACAGTTTGGTTTCTGATCATATAAAGTTTGTTCTTTGGCCCTAAAGGCGACCTGATGAGATGGATTAGGCGGGATTAGATGGATTAGAAGATAGCATGTCAGTAAACTGAAGTGCCTGTTTAGTTCATCTGACGTAATTGTTGAAGAGAAAGTTATAAGTGTTTCCAAACTTTGCGAATCAGATCAAGTACCACCCCCTTTTCTGCAAGCTAAAAAGTGGAAAAACAAAATATATAATCGATCATCGATCGCTTAGCAGGAAGTTCTATCCAATTCCTAGTACTAGATTTGAGGATATGTAGTTCCGATAAAACATAATATCGATGAGTAGAGAGCGGTAGGGAAGTAAGAGAGGTGGCGCATTCAAACCCAATTAAACTATATTAAACCAGACAATTTTATTTTCTTTATATCACCATTTCGTATCCTTCCGTATACGAGAAAATTAAACGGTATATTTGATCATTCTAGCACACTTTTATCCTTAGACAACCACGATCAAATAAATAAAAAATTGAAAATTTTACCGCTAAGAAACGACAAATGAACACTATTTGAAAGGATTACAAAAATGACGTTACAAATTATTGAAGATAAAAGTTTCTATTTTAGGACGGTTGCATCAATGGTATGTTCATAACATCGAAAGACAATTTATCAAGCACGACACATTCTATCTTTGTTTTATACCATTCCAAATGATGTGCCAAAACCAAATCTCTCCTTCCAGAGAGAGAGAGAGAGAGAGAGAGAGAGAGAGAGAGAGAGAGAGAGAGAGAGAGTCCAGTTGCTGACATGAATATCAATCAATTGCGGGAACAAAATAACCAGGGAAAATTAGACAATTGAATTGAATGGATGGCTAACTGGACAGTTTTATTACACATGGCACAACAAGTGAGACAAACATTTACACGCAGAATGGTATGTATCGGTCACATGGATGACCAGTAGGCCGCACAAATAAATGATATCCAAGTCTATAAGGGATAGAACAAATAATACAGTTATATTATGACAGTGATTAGGTTTAAAATACGCTCTTAAACAGCAAAATTGCGATGTATTCAGTATATTTCCTGTCCAGATTTGGAATGTAATATGTTCCATATACATCAAGGACATTATCCATGTCACTTCTATTCAATATATGTAGAAACTTTGTTCTGTGGTAAACAGTTTTTCTCCACTGAACTCGATTCTCTTCCAGAATCGGTCTCTTCCAAAAATCGGATTGTTAAATCAAACGAAGCTTTTGCAGAACCAAATTGCCAAAATTTTTTCCAATGATTATCTGCTTCAAATATGACTCATTTGCCATTGGAAAGTTCGTACAATTCTTTTTGTTATCACTTCCTTAAATAATATATGCATTTTACATTTCTTTTAACGTTTAGGATGAATCACTAAGTCTTTTGGTATGATTTGTATGAAACTCTATATTTTCAACCTCCTTAATTATTTTCTATTGTAAAAGCTCAATTCTTCTTGTTTTTGATTATCAAGTATCGAAGTGTTCAGTTTGTATTTGTTTCTACTAAAAGTATCTAAATATATATCTATTTTGTGTGTGAGTTGGATGGACAGAGCGAAGAAAATATATCAATAGTCTTTGTATTTGTGTGGGAAGATATCAAGAAGAGGATATTTTTGATCAGTAGGCGTACAACCAATACGAGCACATGAAATGACGTAATTTGAATTTTATGTCAATCAGGTTCAAATCTGTTTGTCACGGGTTGGTGTTTATTCTAATCATGTGTCCATTATCATCAGGTATCTCAGAGGGCATAATTGGTCCTAAAAATAAGTTATTATTTGTGCCTTGAATTTTTGTACAGTGTCTAGAAATCACCCTTTCTTTACATGTTCTTAACTATTCTTTGCCAAGCGAAAGCTTGCAAGTTTTATCCACTATAATATACAGCCTTATAAAGTGTGTGAAAGATGTACCGCTGCTTTGTCGTTGCATGACCAATTTTCCAGTCAACAGCTTTTGATGTTGTATTCTCTGCAGTTTTGCCGTGTTGACATCATTGTATATCCAGACGTTTCCATCACGTCACAAAATACATATCTAATAACCTAATACTTATTCATATAAAGCAAATTCCATCTAAAGTGCAACTTCCTTTATATTTCCCCTGAATTCCATATACCTTGAGTGTCCACATGAGCCTGTATTAAGCTGATACAGCTAATGGTCGATCATTGTCTGGAAATTGCTCTGGAATCTGACACGCTACTTATGGCACAAAGTGGTAAGTAGCATAAAGCTTCAGATAGCGCGCCTCTATGTTCAGTGAATCTCAGCATTGTACGGCAGACTCGGTGTGTTATTCTAAATGAAGATTTTCTTAAAGATATTCTTTGGTCTTCTTCTGCTGGAAATTTTTGCTTTTCTTATTTTAATGTTTTTCAAAGGGATAAATGTGTGTTTATATGAACAATAATATAGTGTGTTAGTGCACTAGTAATTTAAAATTTTAAATATTGTTGTTTAATGTTGTCTTATAGCGCTACGAGATGGCGATATACACAAAAATGATCGTGACAACTCCCAGTTATACAAGATTTTGATGCACAAACCTTTGACTGTTTGGTAGTTTGCTTTAATCTGATCTCGCTGTTCCGTTTTTTTCACATCCTTCCTATTTATATGGTTCTGCTGTAATTGACCTCTCGACTGTCAACCAGTTTCTGCCCATAAGTGATCCAAGAGGACCACTTACTAAATAGATTGCCAGTCAGTTGCTGCCCATAAATGATTCAAGTGGACCGATTACTAGATTGCCAGTCATGTGCTGCCCATCAGTGATACCAGTGAACCGCTTAGTAAATAGATTGCCAGTCAGTTGCTGCTCATCAGTGACGCAACTGGACCGCTTACTAAATAGATTGCGGCCATAGGAAATTCATTATGCAATTATTTCGCTACTATAGGTTGGTCTTAGACTAAACTCAGACATCTGAACATTTCTACCCAAAAGACATGTACAAGTTCGTTCTACGATAACTTATAAGTTTCTCATTGTAGCCCAAATTTAGCAAATTAAGTAGGAATTACTCAAACTTTTTTTGTAAAGTGTATGTAAGATTTCAGTGGATTCTATGGAATGTTATAGATGTTGACATGCTAATTCACGGGCAGAGCGTTGTTGATAGTATAGGTCGATTTTGCTGTCAAGATGTAAGATCTTTCTCTTTTTCAGTACAGCAATAATGAGAAACAATTATTAGCTGTAATATTTAAAAACATACAGGATGACAATGTTATGGTCTAACACAGTAAATTAACGTAAACAATCAATCGATGCTCTAATATTAGGAACAGCTCTATGCAGTATGTACAAGATTTAAAGTTTGTTGTGATTTCGATTTTTGTTTCTTTTTTAGCGCCATAGAAGCTGTAGAATTTGAAGGATATACCATACCCAAACTAGCAACGGTAAGATTTCGAACATATGGAAAAACATAAGCCGCAATCTGACTAAAATCAGATCTCCACTATCCTACTTGAAGATCTGACTGCGACCGCTTAGAGGTCTTGTTTGGGTGACCCTTGAATTAGCCAATGGAAAGGCAACTTTCAAAACTCTGAAAGTGAATAAAATCGTTCGTTACACATTCATGCTCTACAGCCACACACGCTCAGTCTCCTAAACGCGAGATATAAGACTTCATCTGATTGGCTGAGAAAATTAGCTATTATGGTAAGAACATAGGTCACCAGAACATGACAGCTAAGCGGTCGCTGTCAGATTATCACGTAGGACAGCGGCTAAACGATACAGTAAAGTATTGCTAGTGTTAAAAAAGTAACCCAGCATGATATAAATAGAATAGAACGTTTGATAATATTTCTTGTGAAGGGTTGCTTTGCCATTAGAAAGATCTTACTACCAAGGGATATTTGTAAAGGTGATAAACAAAAACGGGATGTAGATGTTTGCATTTATTTATGGTAGTCAGCTCTGATACGTGTGAGCTGATCAGTTGGTAATTACGCACATTGATTGTAGCTCTGACAAGTTTGAGTTGAACTCTTGGTAATTACGCACATTGATTGTAGTAAGCGCTGATACCTGTGAGTTGATCACTTGATAATGACGAGTCAGCTATGATACGTGTGAGTTGATCATTTGCTAATTACGCACATTGATGGTAGTCGGCTCTGGCAAGTGTGAGCTGAACACTAGGCAATTACGCACACTGATGATAGTCTGGTCTGATACGTGTGAGTTGATCACTTGGTAATTACGCACATTAGAACTACTCGGTATCTGAATCCAGATGAAGGAAATAAAAGTTCAAATCTCCATGTTCTTTGCTTTGAGGAAGGTACTAAGTAGCGCTTAGTGCTGATTCCAACTCTACGTGAATAAACTAACTCGTTACTTAGGGTCATATTCAACTTGCTAGTTAACTAACAATGCAGCGAACTACATAGCTAACTACTAAATTAACTTGCTTAGGGTCAAGACCTCCGTTGATGAATTTGAGATAGACAATAATGAGAGAGAGAGAGAGAGAGAGAGAGAGAGAGAGAGAGAGAGAGAGAGAGAGAAACTTGTGGAATATACAAACAGGTTTGACTATATAACTATTTGCTCTTACTGTTATAAATTTCAGCATGTATATATGATCTTGATCGTTTTGTTAGATAATGATCAACATATACCCAATTCATCATGATCCGGCGATATGGGGTGACCCCTGGACATTCAGGCCTGGACGTTTTCTAGACGAGAATGGTGGACTTCTGCCAGTGGACCATCCTTTGAGACAATCGTAAGTGTAAACTCTTTGACATTTAGTGACACCTCCTTGTAATAGACTCTGCTTAAAAATTAATTTAAAAATCTCTTGCTTAATTGCACTTTTATATTTAATCTATATTCAAAGACCAAGTATTCAGTAGGGATGAGAATGGAGTGGACCTCATCTATACTGGTACATCGGGACATCCTGTCGAAATGGTTGCATTTGTGAAGCCTGGCAGTACATCAGAATCGTTGTCTTTGATTGTCTGTATATAATAATTCCATAATTATGAATCTTGAGGCTTATTACTTCACAGTGGTTGTCTGGCTGTGGAAAATGACTGGGTAAATGTTAGGGAAACCTTGGCTACACATCTCCATCCATATTACTAAGAACATCCCCTGCATAAGCAATAATTCTTCGCGTTTCAATTTCACTACTTGCCTAACTGCAATACAATGAGCATAATTACAATTTGACCGACAAATGCTCTCATAATCGTTTAATTTACACCTAGAAATGTAAGTTACAAAGGTGGTCCTTACATTCATAACAATGTAGGTCAAACTGGGATGCAACGTAAATCGTTTAAGGAGAAAGTGGATCAGTAAACTAGAAATCGAATAAAGAAAGCTATGCTCCATTTCCTCCAGCTACAAGAAAATTAGATTTTCAGAGCAGCAGTGTCAAGAGTTTAATCTTCCACACACGTTGTTTACCATTGTAACCAATTACCAGTAAATGTATGCTTTATTATCTTTCGATTTCGAAATTAATTTGTTTTTCGTGTGTCATAATTTTAGACTGGTGATCTTTGGAGCCGGAGAAAGGAGTTGTGTTGGTGAAAACCTAGCCAAGTCATGGATATTCCTCTACCTGACAGCACTTGTAAAAAAATTTGACTTACTTCCGCCGGATGTAGGCACCTTAACTTCGGATGATTCGCGGACCTTCCTTCCCGGTGGATCATTGCAACCTCCGGCTTTCAACATGCGAGCAGTTGCCAGATGAAATTACTCGTCACCCTGAATATTGTTCATTATTTTGAACAAAAACAAAAGGCCAACGCTTGCACTAACATTCTTATTGATGCTGGTTGATTTCTGACATCCTTTTTAAAACGATAGCATGCTTCCGCTTTTGTATATTATGACATTTGTACTGTATTTTATTTCTGATTCTCACTGAATTGGATGCGAACCTGATTTAATGCCGAATGAACATTTATTTTGATTTTCTTTGAGCTCAACATTTCTGACAAAATGTCAATTAAGCACTTAAAAGTAGCGGCACGCCCTGGACCACTCAACAGCTTTAAGTGAGAATGTGACCCGTGCAATTAGAAAAAAAATCATATCCATATATGAAAATATTTATGGACCATTCTATGTTGTTTCCAAAACAAAGACATCCTTAAATCCTTCAGCCACTAACGTCTTTTGCATTTTAAAATCCCCCATTGGATACAAAGATCCGATCTAACAACATTAGAATGGATAAAATTACCAGTTACAATACCGTCAGCTGGAATTTACTGGTATACATCATAATGATTTCATATTTTGACTGCTAGGCATGTCTTCTGGCAAGGAATTTTACGATCATCACTCAAACCGTTTAGTTAATTATGTCTCCTACGATCAGGGGAGTGCAGCAAGGCTATGGGATTTGGTCTGTTTTATACTGGAAATGTAGATAAAGATACAGTACAAACTAGCTGTATTATATGTTAGCGTGTCTGTTTAATAAAAAAAGATACGGTATTGTGCTAACAGGTTTGAAATATACAATTTCATTTGTTGTTTAAAGAGAACGTATACAGGATCAAGTTGTGTGCATATTGCAAAGTTTGTTCAGTCGCTATTGTTATTTGTTCTAGAGCTTTTGCAAATATTAATTTTAAGAAAGGAGAAAATAAAAAATATACAAAAGCAAATTACAGTACTGTATATAAATTGTTTTAAAAATCTCGAAAAGGGTCTGCATGTTTTTAAAGATATTTTTTCCACAAAAGATAATCATTAGAGGGGCCTATTTCTTTTTACAAGTACCAAAACAATTAAAAATATTGCGAATAATGAAAACCCAGGATCTGATGGATTTACTGTTGAATTTCTTTAACTAATTTGGAAGATTATTCGTCATTTCCTTGTTGTTCTTTTATCTTGTTCAAAACATGTATTTTGTATTCATTTTAAGGATTTTCACAAACTTGAAAAGAAGAGAACTTTTATTGTGTACTAGAGGGGTAAGATTTATCTTATATAATAAATACAAATCAAACAAGTTTTCGCAAGGTTAAAATATTCATAGACTACAAGACTGCAAAGAAGTGCTACAAAATCTGCTCTAACATTTTTATGTACTTTGAGAAAGCATTTGATTCATTGGCATGGGCATTCACATTGGTAGTGTTAGATTTTCTGTTAAGTTTAGTTTTGATGTTAAAAAATGAAGGTTTTCTTCTTCAAGAATATATCATGTGTAATACTAATTGAACATGTTTCATCATAGTATTTTACAACAAGAGGTCGTAAAGAGACTGATCCCCTCTTCCTGCATATTTTCACTATGTGCGCAGCTTTTGTGGCCATAAAACATCACAATATTATGAGTATTAAGGTAAACAATAATTTAATAATTCACAATATAAGCGTAATACTTCACTCACTTCAGATGGCGGTTAAAATCTCTTAAATCTGTGTGAGATCTCATATATCACTTTGCAAAGTGTAAACATTCGAAAACATAAACTGATTTGATACTGATAATGGATTTATTTGTATACAAGATTAGATAACTGCTAAAATATATATTGTTCTTTGCTTATAAGCGTAGCTCAGATAATAAAAAGATTGTAACACCAACATTTTCTGTTTCCAGTTTTCATTATCTCTTTTCCTTTGTTGTATAGTTCAAG
Organism: Megalonaias nervosa; assembly: GCA_016617855.1. Taxonomy (NCBI): domain Eukaryota; kingdom Metazoa; phylum Mollusca; class Bivalvia; order Unionida; family Unionidae; genus Megalonaias; species Megalonaias nervosa. Next base: position 14,710 of record JAECUM010035902.1, read on the forward strand.
CAAATTTTATGAAATTCAGTTGATTTGTATAATTTACAGTATGCAATTGAAAAGTGATTTTAATACACATTTTAAATTACAAAGTGAACCCAAGGATATCAACCTTGGCCCATGTTTAAGGCATTAGAGAAATACATTGAAATGAGCTATATTGCATTAAATAATGAATGGAGACAAAAATAGTGTATAAGGAAACTAGATCTATTATAAATCTGACGATCCAACTAAATTCTACTTTTCTAGTTGTGACGAACTGGGTTTATTAGCTGGGTCAATTCACACTTGTTGTCTCTATTCAGTCCACTCGTTCAAGTATGATATTGTTCAGTTGATCCTGACCCAAAGAGAGTATTGTATCAAACTGAATCCAAAGGACTCGAGTTCACAGTGCTTAAGAGTATACCTTGTATGAAGACTGCGGTGGATATTTAATCTCTAGAGAACAGTTCACATGTCATGTAATTAAAGTGTAGCAACAACATCTAGGTTGATCTGATGTATAACAAACACTTGCAGCAACAACCCTACCAATTTATTGCATGGGAATCTGTCCTTGGGAGCGGCCAATTACATAAAAAATCCAAAGATGGCTGCCTACAAGGTACCCCCAAGGATTTTAATACCTGAAAGTACATATGGGATTTTGCTAATTACGATGAATGTAAAATGTTAAATATATTCTAGTTTTCGTTACTTAAATCAATGGAAATACTGAAACATGTATGGAAATTTTTAATACTTAAATAAATCAAAATAGTTAAATACATGTTTGACTTTTCGTTCTTAAATAAATTATTAAAATTATTTAAATTGCTTCTAACACAAGAAAATGAAAATGAAGGTTTCTATGTTAATTTACACACACACACACAAACACATTAGAGAAAATTGCAAACACCTGTAGTACATCGCAAAGAAAAGAGTTGAAACGTACCAATAAGCAAAATTTAAACCAAGTCATTGAAAAAGACTCACAAATACACTGAAAAGAATTGAAAAGAGTATGGATTTTATAGTGGTACAAATCAAGATTTGTAACAATTGTGTAATGACTTTAAACCATATTTGAATAAGGTCATGACTTTAAAATTAAAGGATTTAGTTCAGTGAAAGTGCAATACGGCTTATCAATTAGACTTGTGAATAAACCCACCCAGATTGGAGAGCAAGTTTAGGATATAATTTATTCTTCATCATGGAACTTGTCCTTTAAATATGCGAAAGAGGCGAAATGGACATTTTTATTGAACTTTATTTCGACGTATCAAAAATTGGATTGAAAATAAGTGAAAATAAAAGATGTATGTTTGATAGGATTGAATATTTAACATTGCACTGGGATATGCATGAATTGTTCAGAGGTATCTCACATACACATTTACCTGAATGGGTTAAGAACGAAATGGCTTGCATACACATACAAATTACACATGGTAGGTACTTCCTTTATTCTCTGGAATCTGTGTTACTTGCATTAATTGATCACGTAGATAGACCATTAAATGCAATTAGTATAGTTAAAATTATTGGTTTAGACGATCTCTCTTAACGATTAAGGACATTAACAACATTGAAAAGAATTTGTTATATTCATAAATGTGTATGATATATTTGAAGCGACAGAAACTATATTAATTCTGTTAGAATAGTGAAATAGGGAGATCAAGGCATGTTCACATTCTTTTTCAAATTTCAGTGCGATGGTCACAACGACCATAAAGATGGAAGCGACTAATACGCTGGAGTGAAATAATTTTAAAATGTTCATCAAGACACTGGTAAAACAAAAGAACGAAGTGAAACGCTCTAAGTCAAGCTGAAGAACGATGAAATATATTTCACTGAACACATAGTTCATATAATTCATATATTCATGAAAGAATAAAATAAATAACAGCTAAAAGGACAATTTCCAGACGGATTTAGATTCATGAAACGGTCTGAAGAACAACAAGCAGACATTAAGCAACGTAAACTTTGCAGATACGATGGGATAGTTTCAGCATAAGATCCATGATTATTTAAGAATATGTGTGCATCCCTTAGAGCATATTTTTGAAACAGCTATCCAGTAGATATTCAATTATATTCCTCTTTTGACATCTCTAATTTATCCAAAAACGTTATCCTGTGTGTGTGCCGGATGTTATGCAACATTGCAACCTGAATGATCAACATGATCATTAAATAAACCTTCACACTATGTGACCGTTGTGAAGATATATTAATGCTCCTGTGTTAGCGCATGATGCAATATTGGGAGTAGAACGTGAACTTTTTATAGACATTGGAGTGTTGTCGGTGATTGAAAATTAAAGATGTGGATTTAGTATGATACCACACAGATCTGCGAAACCAAGTCAAAAATATTACTCAGAATTGTATGGTACAATACAAAATGTTGGTGACTTTTAAAGGTCAAAGTCATTGCCAAGTATTATAGTTATGTAGGCAAATAATGAACTAATTGGATGGATATTATAAATATGTTTGGAATACATGATCATAGGAATTCTGGTCGCATATAAGACGTATATTTCAAGATTCAACCCATCTCTATAATGATTTTAAGTACTATCTGTCTGGTCATGGTACCAAACTGATATATGAGAGTTGCATATGACGCTGATAAACGATTACATAGTTACATAAGCAGCACTACCAAAACTGTATATTGAAAACAAAGCGAAACGTATCGTTCACTATAGAAATGTACAGATTTATGAGCAGTTTAGTCCAACAGTGAGAAAGAGCTTGTTTGATCAACAATCATAATCCAAATAATATGCCAAGCTTAATTCGAGTTTGAGACAAAAATATTCTAACAACGTCCAGAAAGACTTCTTCAAATCGACGAATAACATTGCTTTTGGTGAACAGATGTGAAATCCAGGATTGGAATAAGAGTTAAAATATCTACGGATTTTTTAAAATTTTTTTAGAAGGGTCTATTCATTGCGAGAAGAACAGCTATTGCGGATGAATTAATATTGGCTAATATGAAACGCAAGAACATCACATTTAACCAAATCAATTTCGTTGGATTTACAGCGTTAGAGGTATTAAAAATGGTTGGTCTCAACTTTAAACATGATGTAATTCCAGCCAGGCATTTAATATTTCTGTAAAAATGGCCATTTGACAATCTCTTTATTGTCATTTCTCCTGAACATATAAAGTTGTTTACTAAAATACTCCTCACAAAATGTAGTTACTAGTGCAAATGGTTTCTGTTCCACAGTCAGTATGACCGCCATAACAACCATCATACTTTTTTGAAAGTCAACCATAACAGGCGTTGTGCTAATATGATGATAATCTCACAAAGTATATATGCTTGCCAGCCCCAGACAATCAGCTTCAACATTGGACTGTTATTGATTTATCGATATTCTCTTTTCTATGCTCTATTGACATCAGAAAATGAAACACTTGTAATCTCTGTGTTGCTTAGTTTATATACAGCATTTCACTATAGAATATTCCAAACATTCATCCATCCACGTACCTATCTATTTATATTATTCAGTATAATTGCCTTAAACAATGGTGTAAAGCAATTTAAACTAGCACGTAATAAAATAGCTATATTACGTTATACAACCAGAAGTCACTCTTTAAACACGTATCATCATATGGTTATACAACTTAAAGTCATACCTTAAACACTTGTCATCCAATGGTTATAACACTATATGTATATTGCTTACAACCTGTAGTGTTATTTTAAACACTTATCATATATGGTTATCGCTCTGTCTATATGTTACTTACAACCAGAAATCTCACTCTGCACACTTGTTGCCATATGGTTATAGCTCTCTCTTTCTATATATATGTTGCTTACAACCAGACGTCTTATTTCCAACACTTGTCATCATATGTTTATAACTCTGTTAGTAATTTTGCTTTAAACACTTGTCATAATCTGGTTATAACTCGTATATTGCCTTCAACCAGACGTCTCATTTCCAACACTTTTCATCGTATGTTTATAACTCTGTTTGTTGGTTACTGCCAGTAGTCTTGCTTTAAACACTTGTCATGATTATAACTCTATATATTACTTACAAACAGCAGATCATTAGAGGATATTCCAATCGCTCACCCATCCACCCATACAAGTATCGATCTATCTATTTCTGAGA
>JAECUM010035904.1:0-19961 GCA_016617855.1 Megalonaias nervosa
ACGTAGGAGAGCTCTTTAATCTCATGGGATAAGGGCTGTAGGCCATCTGAACTATGAGATGATGCATGGGGGTTCTGGACCCATTGTATTTCTTTTAATGTAAACAAAATGTGGGTTCTGAAACCGAAGGTATTCTATTTAGAAAACCATGGTGGTTCTGGACCACTGGGTGGTGACCGGATCGATGTGGGTTCTGTACCTCTGTATGCATATTATGCACTCTATGCAGATTAGACGTTCATTATCAGTATAAGCAATAGATCAGGCATCTTCGTCTCTGGAAACTTCGTTTCCAGAAGCGTCAGAGCTACCGCCATGGCCACGGCTGGATGTGACACCATCGATGATATTTTGAAACGTTTCGATGAGGCTTTGACAATAGCTAATAAGGATCTGAGTTATATTTTGGAGATGATTTTTTGAACGAGGAGGAGGATCAGGATGTGTATGAAGATGACCAGTGGAGAAGCTGCTATAGCCATCAGAGACCCTCGCAGCGATAGAAGCAGCAATATAATATCAGGAATAAACACAAGCTTTTTAACCTGACTGCGGCACGAGATTAATTTTGGCATTGGGTTAATCTGGTCACGCGCGCTCGACTTCCAGGTCGCATGAAATTCATCACGTTTGATTACGTGTTAAGACATATTTTTGAGTTGATTGGATTACCAGAGCAGGCTGCGAAATGCAAACCAGTTTCTCGCATAAATGTGTCAGCAGCGTACGATAAAATTATTTCAGAGGCACTGGCACTGGCAACAAGGTCTCAAATATCAAAGTCGTCAACGCCGCCGTCGGGATCCACGAGATAAATTTGTCAGGATAACCCAACCATTTGACGAGAGATTTTTTACCTTTCGTTGAAAGGACTTTTACGGTTCTGAACGTGTTCTGGTAGGCTTTTTGTAATTCCTGCTCGTGAAAAGAACAATCGATGGACTCCACTGAGATATCTTTAAGCGTGTACGTGACTAGCATCGTTTTCTTTACTGTATCCACAACAAAAATTTCTTCGGTCCAATTGGGTGTGTATCCTTCCTCGAAAGCATTTTTGTCTGCTGATTTACATGTGGTTAAAAGTAACGTGTCAGTCACTTCCTGTTTTCGGTCTCCCAAAGACACTTCCGTGGGCATCATTTTGGTGCTTCTGTGCTTGGTGTGATCTAATCTACGTTATGTTTTTAGTCAGTCCGAGACCGGTTTGTTGTAAAATTCGCTGCCGTGATAGACCCACAGTTTTGGGGGTTTTCGTGAACCCACAATGCTATCCAACGCCTCAACGATAGAGTTTCATTTTTGTGTTTGTCAGACTATATCCAGATCATTTCAGCCATTTTCAGATGTAAAGTTTAGAAAGAAATTGATCAATCATTGTCTTCATACGAGATAAAAGAAATGAAATCGTAAATAGAGCTAAAGAGATGATTGTAGAAAGACTACATATATGCATATCCATACTACTTAAACAGGACTCTTGATTAAATAGAAGTTGGGCATCATCAATACTAATTTTGGATACTTTGGGGACAATGGGACTTTCCATTGAAAATGGTAAACTATTGATAGGGACAATGGGAAATTTAACATGGGTGACATCATGGGATTTATAGCGTCAAAAGGACTACTACTCAAGAGACTTGCTGTATCTGTCAGGAGAAAGGACACTGGGCTACAGAATGCCACAACGTCAAAACAAGACAGGAGTAAAGAGAGACAAAGATCGAGATACGTGTTACCATCGTCAGGATAAAGGACATTAGTCGTCAGAGTACCTTAAGAAAAAGTGAAACAATCAAAGTAAAAAGAGGAGGAAAAGAAGAGATCTTTCGAAAATGAAGAAGAACCTTCAAAAAACGGAAGAAAACCCCATACCTGTTCTTCTTAGTTTCCGCTATTCTCAAACTATGTCGCTATTCACTGAGCGCAGACGCTAGCGCTCCTTCATAGTGCATGTGAGGTCACACGTAACTCTCTTCTGATTGGAAAAGAGACTCCTCGCTCTGACTGAATTTTGTAGCGTGCGTTTGGATTGGTGAAACATGTCATTCCCTTTCGATCCGACCTTAGACTATAAATACTACTGGCTCGCCTAACGAATTCATCTGTTCTCATGATAAGATGTAGATAAACGTTGAGTCGTCTACCCTAATTTCGGGGATGCTGTTCAGCCCGACAACTTCATGCATATGAAATCATCATGGGCTATCACGAAGATAACAGATAAGGCTATTTGGAAGAGAATGATTTATGTGGAGAGGCAAGGCTGTCTGAAAAGGCTCTTGATGTACGGTCCCGCTGTCAAAAGAAGTTTAAGGAAGAGAAGACCAGTGCGATGATCAGTATGTTAACGTTCTTTAGTTAACTATCACCAACGGCAATTTTCAGGGCCACTCCTATGCCTCGAAAAGATATGTTGTAGATTATTATGATATCTTGGGTTCTTTGGTATCGTGGTATCCATTTTTCTGCATTTTCTGCATAGCGCCACCTATTGTGTACTTATCTTATATATATTACATTGATCACAATTTGCTAGTTCTGCATCATCAGTTGATTTTGGGAAAATGTTGGAACTGCTGACGAATACATTATGTTAAAAAGCCACCCATGAATTCATTGCTTCCAAATAATGTCCGAACACCATGTTCTCAAATGGAAGCTATATCAACTTAAAATTACTATAACTGTAACAAATAATGTATCCAGTTTGTCGTTTGATGCTGTCCAATGCGGTTACTAGTTAATTACAAACCACTCTCAGCTATTCAGCATTTGTATAAAGCATTTGCTTTCAATAGTAAGTTAAAATGGATGGAGTTTCAGAGAATCTCTTGTTCAAGCCACCAAAATATGCACCCATCTTGAAAAGAGGGTATACCTTGCCACGTCATATATTCATGAAATTTTAGTAGATGGATAAAATCGAAATAGTTTATACAAGTGCTAAGCCTATAAGTTTCTTTGTTGATAAACACATGAGGTATGTAGTGAAATTTTTCTCAACCATTTTTTTGGAGAAAAAAAAATCACCAAAACAAGGAAAATGAATCTAGTCGCTTCGAGACATGAATTGTAAGGATATATTTTCTCACTAAGTAGAAAGATTCCCTAAATAGATTAGAATTCAAACCTTTCCATTTTTATCACTGTTAGTAGGACGATTTCCGTACCTAAACCTATTAAAATTCAAACCTTTCAATATTATCACTGTACGGTTTTGAGGTTTTTTATTTTGTAATAAAATGCCTATAATGAACACGTATTGATGGCGTACTTTGGTCATAGTTTTGTCTTCACATAAATTCGGTAGCTGATGAAAGAGTACATTACCAAAACTCCAACAGAGAATAACGCATCCAAAACACTGAATAAGCACCTCATTTAGAAAGTGTAGGTCTCTGTTGTACTCTCAGCATATTTTCATGTAGAAGAGTGTATTTTAATGGAAACATACTCATATCGGGGACTACATCAAATTATTTATATTATTATGGTGTACAGCCATCACTCTTTAGGGGGAATTAAAATGGGATACAGGGAACAAATATGATATAAATCCGAGAATAAATCCATTTGCAGAGGACACTCAAAGATGACTCAAATAAACAACCAAGTAGTTGTCATCAATCAGCCAGTTCCACAGGGTCCAAAGTTACTAGTTGGGAGCAGGAACGGAACCAGAGACTGGACGACCGAGCTGTTTGGATGCTTCGAGGATTGCGGCTCGAGTGAGTTCCTTAATGATGTAGAATTCTGAATATGTTTAAGGATTTTATGGCGTTTATGGTGATTTTACTGTTCAGGATAAATTTTCTCCACACTAAGAAAATGTTTAAAATTTTTATCGGAAATGCTATTAAAAAAATCAAATTCTCTGTAGCACTACGCAAGTCGTAATTTCAACTCTTCCTATACGTGTTTTGTTTTCCTGCATCAATTAGGCGCTGGTTTTCATTGCTTTAATCAGCAGTTGAGATTATTATTCATTGGAATTAAAAGTGCTCAGTAATATTCTTGGACTAAAACATTAATTTGGAATTATAGTGAATTCAGACAGGGACAGTTTGGACTATATTATTTTGATACATCAAAAGACCATAGATTTTTAACAATACTGCGAGCAACCAAACACCGGCCATAGGATATCGTAATAATCATTTTATCAAATTATGTTTGATTTATATAACCATTAAACTGCCAAATAAACACATTAGCGAAGTAAAATATTGAAATTTCACTATATCTATATTACATTGTTTCGTTGTCCAACAATCAATAGAGGTGTAGTCCACTAATCTTGTTATAGCTCAGCTACCTGACGGCTAAACTGCTAACAGTTAGCTAGTTTAATGGGGATAGAGAAGGGCAGTTTAATCCTTTCAATTATCGGTTTTTCATTTTAGATTATTGTTATTTTACATTTTTTTAGGCTTATATATGCCTAGAATCGACACTATAGACACTAATAAATATCAGTCCTAGTTGACGATACCTTTGGATGGGTCAAAACATCTTTAATAGAAAATATATTACAAAGAGCACATTCCAGTATGTCTTTGAAGTCGGTAAAAATGTCCTGTGTGTGTGTGTGTGTGCGTGCGTGCGTGCGTGCGTGCGTGTGTGTGTGTGTGTGTGTGTGTGTGTGTGTGTGTGTGTGTGTGTTGGTATACTTGCGAGGACCTGACTTGGGATGCACACCAATATCTCGAGGACGTGACTACATTGTGATGACTTATACACCAGTCCTAGAAATGATTCTTCAGAAAATGGTAGAGAATGATCATAAGAGATGAATTACATGTTATTGTGAAAGTCCTCACAAAGTCGGGAATGTCTGACAGTTACTCTCCGTGTGTATAGTACACACAATTTGCGGTCTTCCTTTGGCGGTAGATTAGTTTGCAAACGCTTAGCCAATCAGAAGGCGTGTGACTTCTGATTGTTTGTCATCCAATCAGAACATCGCTTCTGTGCAGTGTCGCTGTAAATTTCGTATACCGACAAATGCGACTCCTAAAATAATTACTAATATTGTTAGTGATTTAAAAAAAATAATAATAATTTTGTAATAATAGTAAACTGGTGATGCCAGAAGAAAGTGCGACATTTTAAGCCTGGTGCGACTGATATAGTGCGGTGTTTGTGGCGCGTGATTTGGTGTGTACCTTGATTTTATTGCTTCGACACTTAATGCGCCTAACTCTTGGAAGATGGCAAGACGTTCTGGATCAAACTGGTAAGAAACAAAAAGATTCTTTATAAAGTTGTTTATTATATTCGTCCAAAACAGCTGTTCGTTGTTTCTGTGACAACTTGCTTGTATCCCGTTCCACCAAGGAGCTTGATGCACAGGGACTCGCATCGTTGCTTATATTTAACTATCAGTCATACACATATTATAAAATAATAGTATGACTGGCGGTTAAATTGTAGGCAACGATACGAGCCTATGTGCAAAGGTCTTGATTATTATATTTCCATGTCACAAACAGTTCACACTGATGTCATAAGAGTGGGTGAACGAAGAAGTTTATCATTCTCTCTCTCTCTCTCTCTCTCTCTCTCTCTCTCTCTCTCTCTCTCTTCCATTTCCTTTTCAACTTGATTGTTGAGAGAGAAACAGAGCAAATTGAACTTTATAGTACAAGGAGAATATTGTGTTTTTCTTGGTTTTTCTTTATTTATTATTCTGCCTTTCCTATTCTTACTCTTCTGACTGTCCTATCACTTCCGTCTTTACCTTATCTTTGACCACACACCACCCGTTACTTAATAGTCAAGTGTGACTGCGTCAGCGTATTTTTAGATAGATAGATATACCTCCCCTTTTGTTTGTACCCCGCCACCGATTTCAATAACGGAAATCTTTAATGTGATAAGAAGTGCACAGAACTTAGTCATTTCATTCATTGAATTTCTAACCTGACTGTGACCAGAGTGGCAATAACACTAGCATCCTTCGCACCTTTCAAGGTTAACGGTCTTTCCATACTATCACGGCGGCATATTGCGTGCACTAAGGGCGAGTTTCTTTTCTTCAGACAGCATTGTGACGTAGTTCATCCTATTCGGTAATTGCTGGATAATTCCGTAATTTACCATAATGTTGAGAGTTTGTTTTATATCTCTTTCCACACATGAATATAGAAATTACACCGCTTGTTAAATCCTTCTATGTACATACATGCGTAGTCGTCCATATACCCCTTCGCTGAAAATGGTCTTGTCCAAGAACAAGAAATGGCTGACAAGTATGGTCGTCTTTTAAATTGAAAACTTCGTTTGATGTGAAACGCGCAGATGATAACTGTCCCCCCCCCCCCCCCCCCCGGGCATAATCAGGTTTGAAATTATAAATCAATAAATGAACTGATTAAGTTCTGATCATCTTTGATCTCATTTGTGCTTTTTGTTTTTTTAAATCGGAAAGGGGGCTTACAAACAAACGGGGAGGTATATTCAGACTATAGTTTAAGCTCGATTTAGTGGCATTTGATGTTGTTACTGAATGGGATGGCCATGTCAAAACGTGATATATCAGAACATTTTCACGTCAACACGTATATTCCTGCAGAAAATTAATTCTTAAATTTGGAAAACTCTACATATTGCTATTTACACCCTCTACACTTCCGCACAAAGCCCTAACGAACTTTATTCTACTTACGATTATTCCATGCATATATACGGTAGTCAGCGGCAACTGGCTATGAGTCAGCTGTGAGACTGCAACTATAATTAACAGCCACCATATTGCTTACATCAACGTACAGTGTTGACAACAGCTTTCTTGGGCAAATAAGTCTGTTGTAATATTTGTTTCGTGTGCCATCTCCCTGCTATTATTAGCACACGATTAATAGTTGGCCTAGATTGAACATCAAAAGACGTTACTGTCCTGTGCCATAAATAAATGGTATCCGCACACAGAGCTAGGTGACGTTTGACCATACATATATGGTTCCCACATACAAATCTTCGTGACGTCATCCATAAATATATTGCTCCCAAACTACCCGAGTTAAGATTTGTCGCACTTCGCACCTTCACTCAAGTCTACTACTCTTCGTGCCACCGTTGTAATGCTCCAGTAGAAAACAATGTTTTAGAGTAACAATAATAGTACATAAAAAACTAACTATTACAGGGAAAATGAGACAAAAAGCTCACTTTAGCATTCCGAAAGGTTTTCTTATATTTGTCATAATTTTGACTGTGGAAGAGATTTTGTCTCGAAAGCAAAAATAATAAAACTTGGGGAAAATCATGATGGCATAATAATAAAATTGCTTAGTTGTTAGTAAAAAAAGTAGCCCATCAGATTTAGCTTATGACCCGTTTTTAAAAATTAATGGGCAGTGTGTGCATATGCATCCATCATAACTCATTTCTCAAGAAGTGCAGATAATCGTAGACAAAAGACAAAGTTACAGAAGATTTTTATTTCAATTTATTATCATTCTTACCTTTATCTTCAAATGAACTAAATTATATTGGTCAGGTTAAGTTAAATATCAAGATTCTGTTAAAGGATTCTTGAAAATTTACTTTTAAAGTAAAATTGTTTTATCATCAGAAAAATCATAGTACTTTGATATATAACAAATGTTGTTGTTGTTGTTGTTGTTGTTGTAGGGTCTAACGCCATTTTTCAGCACAAGAAAGGCTATACTTGGTGGCCAGTATAACTGGTGGAGGAAGAACCCTGGAAAACCCCGGGAAGAACCACCGACCCACGAGAAGCTACTGGCAAGCTTTCTCAAGCACCCATGTTAGCCGAGCATGAGACTTGAACCCACGCAGACAGAGGTGAGACGGCAGTAATCCGGAACGATGAGCGCTTTAGACCACTGGGCCACTCGGGGCCCCTAAAACAAATGTAAAGCACGCTGATACAACTATGAAATGTATCATAAAAGTATTTGTTTCTTGTAAATATGCGCCAATTACAGTAACAATGATCGTGGGTTCGAAACCCGGCCAAGTCATACCAAAAACTTAAAGAAATGGTACTAACAGCTGCCTCGCTTAGCGCTCAACATTAAGAGGTTAGTGCTAACACTGGTTGGCCTGGTGTCAGGATAATGTGACTGCAGGGCCGGCCTTAGGCTGATTGGACCGATTTTAACTTCAATATCATATAACAGTTTTAAGTTCAATATCATATAAAACTTGTTTTAAAGTTTATTTTCAAATGCCTTGTTCACAGGGAGCCCCGCACGTAAATCCAGGGGGCCCCACCAAAATGATCCAAGTCGGGCCCCACGTTTGCTAAGACCGGTGCTGTGTGACTTGGTGGGACAAGATCCTACATGTCTGTAGCATGATGCCCCAGTGCTAGACATCACTATGAACTGTCTCACTGCAGGTATCATAGCTATATGGCTGAAAAAAGTGTAAAGCTACATTAAAAATTCAAATCACACACACATATTTCCTAAACAATTTCTGCTCCATACATGTGCCATTGTCTAATTGCTTTGGACATACTGTAGTTAACAGAACGCCTTTTTCATTGTGGAAATATATCCAGACAGAATCAAGTAACTTATTTTTTTTTTTTTTTTAATTTTGACCACCAAAAGTTATTAGTCATTTTGTTAAAAGAAAATTTACACTTAGTTCAAACATATTGGGCATATCTCTGCTTCCATAACTCTTCAATCTACTGACATGATGGTTAACACATTTTGAAAAACAAAACTACTTGATTTTATCTTTATATACTTTTGTAAGAAGAAAGGCATCAGAGTAAATTTTGTATGATTAACACAATTAGAATCAAATCTGAGCAGTTTTATCAATATGGGCTGTCTAGTATGAGATATATTCTTGAAAACTTTTCCTTGTTGACTGCCGATAGGTTATGCTATAGATCAGTGATTGTTCAGGCAGTACATGGACCCTCCACCAGTATATATCAGGGATGATGCCCTACATGGTATGACTGACTGGTACCCTAGTAGCAGCTTCTTATAATGCTTCTAGCTTCTGTTGCATGGTAAAAAACGTTAATGAGTTGTTGATACAACCAAAGACTGATTATCCTGACTCCTTGGAAGATATTAACATTGGGTATGATAAATGGTCCTTCAAGTAATGAAATGATGTAAAGCACAAAGTTTAAGTATAGATGATATTCAGCTTGTTAAAAGTCCAGTTAATTGGGTTAAATATAATCACTTTTATTTTAATGACCTCATTTTACATATTGATCATTCATTTTTTCTTCCCATTGCAATACAATATTTCTCATTATTATTAAAAATTAGCTGGAAGCATGATGTTGTCATCGTGCTATCCAAAGTCTGTCCGATTATTCTGCAGTGTTTGTTTTGTCCATTCATATGTCTTTTTGCTAATATTTAAACCAGATATGTATCATAGCTAGACAGAGTGTCATGTACAGCGAAAGATTTTCCGTCTAATGTGTTTTATGTATCTGATATGTAGTTTTCTTAGCTTCAGGAAATGTGATGATGAAACTATATGCAAATATACATTATAGCTCACCATTTTCACATATTTGATAGGTCCAATTTTAAAGGTCAGATCGTAGCAAGATACAAGACACATACCAGGTTTGGTTACCTTGTTATAGCAGTTTTGATAATGAAAACAACTGGCAAATATCCAGTTCTTACATTTTATTTAATATAAAATATATTTGAAGATTTATTCTTACAGATGTTATTGAAGACCTCAGGATGAAGGTTCAGAGGAGGAAGAAGAAGAAGCAAGAGATGTGTTACAAGTCTATGCTCTTAAGATAAGTAAAAGAAACGAGTGAACAGCACTAAGCTTTGTAAAATTCAGCAAATAATTTATTTCCCTAAAATACAAAGTGAAAATGTAATTAAAAGGAATTTATGGTATTATGAATTAAATCCCAAATAATTTTAGAATTACAGACAAAGTCCTAATAATTTAAAGTACTGAATAAATTAAATCCGAAGCTGAGGGTGTTGATGTGTCTGTGGTAGCTTGTAGAGTATTGACGTTCCCACAGTCTTTTGTTGAATCACACTATAAATTCCAGTGAATGTCTCTGTCCAAGAATTTTATCAGAGCACTTTTCTATTTCTAGAGAAAATAATCACTTGAATTCAATAATTTGAATAACAAGATTCCAGCCCGAAATAAAATACTAAACACAACTTATAATTCAACTATAAATTGCCAGATCTTAAAGCATGACTGAAAAATCCTCTCAGTTATAAGATTATATATTTCTCTACTTGACCTCAGGTCACTATTAGCATTTTCTAAAACAAAGCCTAATACCCTTCTAGAATGATCATGATGTTTACAAGATAAAAATGTTAGTTATTATTAGAAAGCAGAACCTGGACTATGTGAATCACACTAAGGGAATTTCAAAACCTAGATCCAGACCCAAATAAACATACTTACTTCTTCTATTAATAATGATCCTGATATTAAGCTCATACACACAGAGAATATTTTAGCTATGTATTATTTGTTTACAAAATAAAATTAAAAAAAATGTCAATTCAGGTAAAGCAGAAGATGAATTCAATTTTGGACAAGGTTAAGTCCAACATACAATGTTACATTACAATAGTATGTAATGAAATACAAAATTAAAAGAAACTAACAAACAATGCAAATTAAATTTACATAACAGCGGAATTTTGTGAAGATAATTTATTAAACCTGATGCCCCTGAAGTTTAGCACTTGAAATAAATTGATGGCAATGCTTTATAAAAAAAAAACAGATGTGATCACAAAAACCACTAAGGTTGTGAATTCCTTTCTTGATGGTTACTACAGACAACTAATTTCAAGATCCCATGATGGTCCGTATTGGAAAACGAGCTCACGTATTAAGGATATCCGCTTAGTAATATTTATAAGTTGAAATTACATGATTATAACATGTTATCTAAATATATCATACTAGATTACTTGGACCTTCTGTTGTATCAAAATGATTATATTTCAGAGCATTAGAGCACCAGCAAAAATATATTTTTTTACAAACCACAAGTTTTTCACATGAAAATAAAGAAATCACTGTCAATGCTAACATCTGTACTTTCAAGATTGTGTAATAAAAATCGGTGATAACATTATCCCACTATATTAAACTGAGTTCATTTAATGTCAAATCTAATTGTTAAAGTATATCTAAATCATATTTAGTTAATGGCACATTATTCCTTTTTTGATTTGATGTGTTCCTAGATATGTTAACGACTAAACTTGTTTTCTTTCTTTTACTGGCTACAATTCATATACTATATGTCTGTAATGGTGAGGTAAAGAATTCTGCATAATGTTTAATATGCTTGTAGATGATATTCACTGGTAGCTGTTGCTGTTAGAGCAAATTAATAGTATGTTACAATATCATATTTGTCAGTGTGAACTCAAGATCCTAATTTTAATGTTTCCTATTGTCAGTGTTGGTTTCTTTGCATTGCTTAAGGCTGTTCCATTTAAACATACATGATAACCAGGGAAGGCAGTTTTTTAAAACTATATGCCAGGGTACTTTGATTTCACAGAGTACATATTAAAATGATAAGAAAATTCTGAACTGCATCTTTGGGTGAGTAACCACTTTAAAAATGCCTTCCCTGGGTCCCATGTATGTTTTAATGGAACAGTCCTTACATGGCAAACAGTTGAACAATTCCTGTTTAAAATGGTATCAATGTTTGGGAAATGTATGATCTGAAAGTAAATGGGAATATTTTTTTAGGTAAAAACTGCAAGTTAAGTGTGAAAGCAAAAAAGAAGAAAATGACTAGAGTACCGTGGTCTAAGGAGGAGGAGGCGGCTGTAGAAAGACAACTGGGACAATTTATAAGAACTGTTTCACTACCAGGAAAAGCAGCATGTGAAGAGGCAAAGGGCATGGAACCTATTATGGCAAGGTGTCCATGGAGCCAGATTAAAGTCTATTATAAATTCAAAATCTAAAGCTATGTTAAAGCTAAAAAACCAGAACCTTTTCCTACAAAATTCAAACAGTTGATAAATATTTGCTGACCTGTAAGTTGATACTTTTGGATTAGCAAGCCTGGACTTTGTCATATACTCCAAAATCGATATGTATACGCATTATATCATTAAAATCGTGTTATCGTTCATCGTGTAATTTTTTTATCTCAAAACAATATTTTTCTCCAAAAGTATGAAAAATATTGTGTACAATAATTATCATTTTCGAAAAAGATCGCGTATTAAAAAATTTAGCACCCGACATTGAGAAGGATTTTAAAATATCTACGTGATTTTCTACGTTAAATTCATGTGCATCAAATGTAATTGCGCTAAAACAGTATGTACTGGTACTATATATTGTTTTAATTTGATTACATATATGTGAATTAGAAAATGAATAACCATGACCAAGACAATTATTCCATCGTATTTTTCTTCTTGCACCTCGTGATCAAATAAAATATGCTCTGATATGAGAGAGAGGTTTCAGGTCAATTGTAATCGGTATTGTTAAGTTAGTTGACAATAGTGATCATACTCCTGTACAAAGGCAATGCAACATTCCATTATCAATTGATACCACTGTGTCAACAATTCCTTCTAGTTTAAACTATGGTATCCATTGGCTCAAGAACAAAACAGCTTTGCAGTGTTATTTACATGTTAATTAAATACGCTAATGTTTCAGTCAAGTCATTCCAGTTAAAACCTGTTTGAGGTCAATGTTCGGTAGACCAGATCAAATCGGGAAATGAGACTACCCATAGGGTATTATGAATACAGTACCTTGTGATGCCAGGTCCTTACTCGCGTAAGTTTCTCAACCAGTGACATATTTTTACTCGCCGACAGAAATGTCATTCAGACTAACAACTAGCATGAGCAAAGATGAAAACAATATGCCACCAAACTACAGGAAGTGTACGTGAACTTATTCTTATTTGTTGGGAATGGAGAGGTCATTGTGCATACAAAGAAAATTAGACAATATAATTTAATGGACATGTTTGGGATATGACCTAAATGGAGTCTATATAGATATAAATATATTTAAATTTGAAACTGAAGGATTATTGTATGTATTTTATTAGTTTACATTTACTGTTTAGTTTATTACTGTTTTCTCTTTCAAAAAAGCTTCAGATAAACAGGGCAGTAATGTACAAAATAGCATGAAATGCGATGGAATGCACATCAAAACAGAACTCTGGAAAAGACATTTTAGCATCAGTGATGCAATTTCCTTGTTGCTGGCAATCTTAAATACATACCATTAATATTCCTGAAAATGGAAGCTGCTAAAGTGCATTTCACACAGCGTTGCGAATTTTATCCTATCTGTAACTCATTAAATTTTCAGGTCATCTGTAGCTAAAAGTAGCTAATTTGTTTTAAATATTTTGTGTGAAACGAATTAGGTACTTTTAGATACATTTGATGGTGCTGATCTGCAAATTTATGGAAATTCACAATGCTATGTGGGACAAACAGTAGTGAAAAAGACAAAATTGAGCTATTGCTCTGGCCTTGTCTTATACTCAGCATCTACTTATATATGGATGAAGGATAGAAACTGTACGCAATGTGTACATTCCACTTAAACTTCACAGTGACCTATAGGCCGACAAATAGGGTAGATTTTCCAATTGTGATTACAACGTGTTCTTAGATTTCATTATGGTAATTTGATTAATTTGCATTCAAACCTAGGAAGTTTAAATTGGTGTTCAGATTTAGTTTTGTTATTTGTACCTTTTCATATTTTTCTTAAGGAAATATTTTTCCTGTCAGTGAAGTAGTTCTTACATATTTGTCATTCGTTATAAAAACATTGAAAGTATTACCACGTTTCAAAAATGTAAATTTGAATATTTCCATCAGAAAATAGAGTGTTGTCTCTGAAGTCAAGACTACTTCAGTATAATTATCCATTACGGTTTCTTAACATGCTGTTTAAATTTTGCTTCTTTTTACAAATATGCTCTTCCTGTACATATTTTTTCATATTAGTTTTAGAGAAGTTTGGATTTTAATTTATTTACCCATAGCACATTGAGACATGTACACTTTGGTAAGAAATATACAGCAGTTTTGAAATGGGACATTACATACCTTAAATGCAAGGCTAGTACACTTTTATTGCTCCAACTTAAGTTTGTCTGAATATTCTGAAGGCAAAACCTCCTAAACATCTTTCAGATGAATTTGTTTATGAAACAGGTCTGTTTGTCAGATGTTTAAAATGTCAATCAATGAGATTATGTCACATCTATATTCTTGACATGTATTTTAGTACCTGTTTTAGTGTGCTCAAAGGTCTGCTGCCCACTTCTCATTTTTATCAGTCTCTTGGACTTTAAGGATAAATATCTAATTAGAATTACAGCACAGATAACTTAAATTTTGTTTGCTTCTTTATCTGAATAAGTAAAGATGAAATTATTTGAATTACTCAAATACATTTACGCTTTACAATGGAAATTGTCTTGCTTCTTGACGTTCCTTCCAAAAACAAACTGACAGTTTGACGTTTCATCAAGTTTGAAAGGAACTACCTTGTCTGATTATAATAGAGATTGTTCATGCAGACAGTATAGATAACTAAGATGATGTTTTCATGTAGCAATGCAGTAGTATTGCATATGTCTTCCTGTGATGCTATTTTTGTCAAGACTCCTCCACCTAAGATGGAAGCTGATGTCCTTTCGTTCATCTGTCAACACCCTAGATTACCCTCAGTGGTACAGTTTCTTTCTTTCACTTTGATACCATTTAACCAACATTCTGAATATTGTTCATGAGTGGGCTCGACATGCAGACTGTGGCTAGCTTCTTGTATTTATTCAATAATGACATACAAATTGACTGAAATGACTTTCTTTGGGTTGCATCTTTAATATTAAATACTTTTTTGTGGAGATGATGATTATAGTCATTTACTGTATGCAGTGAAATATGTGTCATATTCCTACATGCTTACCTGGCTGGCTTAATTAAATTATAATGCAATTCAATAATTTAATCTTTTTCTTTTATCTTCTCAACTTCCTGCTGTTATTTCATTGTAATACTTTGGCTTCATACATTATTGGGTAGGTGGCCATAGCAGCTCAGTAGATGGATCACTGTGTTTCGTAATCCAATGGTCATGAGTTCGCTACACTGGAGGGGAAAAATAAAGCCAGACATTACGTCCTGAATAAGAACAGTCTGAATAGATTCTTTTTCTCATATACGGACAATGTACCTGATAATAAAAGACTGAGAAGCTCCTGTATTCCTTAATATTTTAACAGGGATAGGTTTGGCAGAATTGCCCACGGGTGATATAGAACCTTTCAATATGAATGGCTTATAATTCTCAATAATAACATCAGACTGATTTGTTTGATCCAACAAATTTATTGCTTTCAATACAGGACTGTGTCCTTGACCTCTTAAAATAACAGCATTTGGAAAGTCTGTCTTTATTATGTTGCTTATTTTTCAATCTCTAGCAATCAGAAATAGCATGCACTTTCTTGTTGTAATATGTGCACATAGGAAGAGATAAAGATTCCTTATCGGTCTTGTCATAAGTATTATATCTAAAACATGTACCAGACTGAGACTTGAGAGTACTGATACGAGACTGAGATGATTTTTACCAGAAAAATGCTGAGATGAAGACTTACAGACAAAAGAAACTTTTGAGTCAAGGAATAATCATCAGCTCTATGAGCAGCATTTTCTAACGTTTCAGCCTTTTACTCGACACTCTAGGTCTTGACGTCACTATGGACACAATTCTTTAACCTTTCAACTAATATAAGCTGTCTGAGGTTATATTAATCTTGATCAACCTTTTTGGCCGAGCACAACCTATCCAGTATTTGTTCTTTTTCTCTCCCAAATTCGACATGGGTTTATCCAGTTTCCATTTTGAAATTCCTAACCTGTGTTGATGTACGTCAGGTACCAACTCAATCCCTCACGATACACTCCTTAACCACATCATAATTAACACTTTGTTGTAATGACCGTGAAGTGTCGATTTTAATAGCTTTGCCAATAAGAACACTTTGTAAAAATATATTCCAATGCTCTCTTGGCCATATTGATCTACATCCTCTTCTCTAAAGCTTCGAATTAACCTATTATTTATGATAGCATCAAAATACGAGATTGTATGTAAAGGGAAGGGTTGCTCTTCACTTTTCAGTTCTAATTTTTTAATCTAAATTGCATTTCCCCTTTTTCTTTTTCTGTCTGTATTTCCATCTCTTCCTTTTTATTTCCATTTTCGTATCGACCAATCCGGTGGCCTAGCGGTTAAAGCGTCCATCTCGGATGCGGAAGGTCGCTGGTTCGAACCCCAGCTGAGCCATACCAAAGACATAAAATTGGTACTAACAGCTGCCTCGCTAGATGCTCAGCATTAAGAAGTTAGTGTTGGGATTGGTTGGCCTGGTGTTAGGATAATGTGACTGGGTGGGACAGTGGCATGATGCCTCAGTGCTAGACATCACTATATACTGCCACGCTGCAGACGTCGTAGAGAAATGACTGACAAATTGTTAAAGCTACGTTAAATATCCAATCACACACACACACATTCCATTTGCATATCTTCTCTTTCTATCTCTCTATCTCGTTCCTCTTTCTGCAACTCCCTCTTTCTGCAATTGCATTTGTCTTTCTCTTCTTCAAATTAATTCCAGTAGTGATCCGAACAAATTCCAATATTGAACTTGATGTAGCCTTGAATGTGCTAATGTGCCAACAGTCTTCATGTATCACGGTGATATAATCCAAAACATCTTTGAATAAATTCAGTACAATTCCAAAATAGTGACTTAGTCCAAGAAGTAATAATGAGCATCTTGAAATTCCAGTGAATAATTTAAATAAATTAATCCCCTGAAATATTAGCTGAAATGAAACCTAAGCTGAGTCCTCAAAAACTGATGTTAGGACATGCAATAAAGAAGTTCTGTTTACTTCTCAAATTGTAAAAGAAAATTAATAACAGAACCAGCTTGAACGTTATTTTCAGAATATTTTAAGTTTTAAACAAGGTTAGGTCTCTTACTAAAACTTCCGTTAAGAACATGTAATGCAGCAGGTACACTAGGAATTATCAAGAGGAACACCAGTGTCCTAAATTCAAACTCAAGTAAGTATGTTTACCTCCAGTAATAATGATCTTAATATATAATCTAAAATCATACAGAAATATTAGCTATGTATTATATTGTTTATACAACAATAAGAGTTTTGTCAGGTAGGCATTAAACTCTATTACTGACCAAGTGTAATCTCACAATTTAGATACACGTCAAAAATAATCATGGACAAATGCCAACAAAATGCAAATTAAATATACATCACAAGCATTGTTACATGTTTTTAAAGTTGTGCTTTTATATGCAGCGGTATCTAGAGCCTCGGCTACATCCCACATTTATATTAAGAGAAAAAATTCTTGCATTGTACTATCTGCATAATATTTACAGGGACAAACCACCACGAGTTTTGCTTTTATTGCAAAATACCAACGTAACAATGTATCATTTGAGAACAGCGAAAAGGAAACTGAAATTTACAGCTATATGGCATTCCCCTGCTACCATTGGTCTAAAATATATTTCAAGCTTAGATAGAGCATGTCTTTGGTCAAGGAGAACTGAGAAAGCGAATGGAAATTTACAACTGTACAGAACTCCGCTCCTCTCCTTAGTCTAAAAATGATTGGTGTATAATTTAGAGCAAAGAGGAGGGGAATCCCTAGCACTTGTCATATTCTTCTCAGGTAATGCCTTGTTTCCACGGTGGTATTTTGCAAAAAAAATATCCAATGTAATTGTTCAGATATTCACATGTACGATCACTTTAAGTGAACAAAGCTCATTGGATTTATCATGCAATAATGTGAAGATAACACATTGTAAAGAAGCATTATCTGCTGGTACGACTCGACCTTGAGGATTGCCATGAAAGTTTACCACACATAGTTTAATTGGTTCTAAATGAAAATAATGCCACTCAAACATTCAACATGGCCAACACAGCATCCATCTTGAAAATATTGTTCTCGCTACTCCTGAGTGGATAGTCGCACAAATATGAGGTTCTCACCAACAGACGTCTTGTGATGTATTGGTCCGAAATTAAAATGGTGTCGATCTGATGTTAAGTATGGCAACCATGGTAGGCATCTTGCTACCCCATAATAGAACGCTATATAGCCATCGGGTCTTCACGGAAAAACTTATGATGTCTAGTTTGTTCTAAACAAAAATGATGCTGATCTGATCTCTAATATGGACACAACAGTTGGTTCTATTAGTTTGGTCTTCTTGGAGGATGGATCATGAACTTCTTACGATATGTGATCTTCAACTGTTTCAATGCAATATATTACATGTAAACAATTGAATATTAATGATGTCAGATGTTCAAAGAGTTGGAATAAAAAATAACTGACTTTATGCTCTCCCCCTCACCCATCTCGTGCAATTGTTATAATTGTAAAGCTCGTCATCAGTTACTTGTACAAGTCATCAATTTGATGCAGAATAATAGACCCTCGTATTATTGTTATTAGGGCTTTCAAAATCTACTTGCCTGATGCCAGGAAAAAGTTCACATTACTCTCGGACATTATCCCGCGGCAAGGCGAAAAAATTAAGAGAGGTCGTGTACAGTTCATAATTCTTTATGTTCTGCAATTTTCATACTTTGCGATCTCCCCAAAGTACATATATCATCACCTTTATGTCTCTTTAAATATATCGCAATCTTCTTTTACATAATGGTCCAACGTATCTATAATCAGTCTATCCCCGTTAGAGTGCATAATTTCCATTTTGTAATCCATGACATAACAGAAATATTTTAAACAAGTTTTGTCAGCAGGTACTATATATTTATATTTTAACTTGTCAGTTAGGTTTCAAGATATATATATATATAGCATATAGTATATATATACAGTATACATATATATATATATATATATATAAGGGTTCATATATATATATATATGTTGTTATATTACCAGATATGGGAAAATATGAACGAGTTTTCAGATGATATACTGCACGACCTTGGGAGTGCAGTATATCCATCTCACAAAACGAGTTCATATTTTCCCATACAAATGCAGTAACCTTTTTATTATATGTTCATTTTCTTATTCTACTTAAGGCTTAATTATATAAACAAAAATACACTACAAGAAACAAAGTAAATGAATGTATGCCGTTTTCCAAACTAAATACACAAGCGCAGATTCATCATTACACAATAACATTATTAATGCGCACATAACTCCGCCCAGGTAAATTTGAACTTAGTCGAAAGCTAGACATGACTTTCGAAAGAAAATGGCATTTTGGTCTGCTTTAAATTGAAATTTGGAGTCATATTGTGAATGATTACATTGCAACAACTTTTCCATTTGATCTGGAATGAATAGATTTTGGTATTTTTGTCGATTCTACGAAATTAGGTGATTGTGGACTCTATTAATCTGTGCCAATTCTACATGAAGTACATCGGATTTCAGCAGCTAGGGAGCAGCGTATTGACGTCTGCAAGTGTGTTTTCTGTTCTGTCATTGAATGTTTGAAATCATAATGTGGGAAAAATATGAAGTCTTTCAATTGCAATTATCAAAAAGACGCTATGGAATATAATGTTTATTTCATTTTGAGTGCAGTAAGGAGGATGTAATTGCACTTGGAATGTAGTCGAAATTACATTCGAAATGTGTAATCAAGCTTAAGAACTCATGACATGGCTCATGTAATTCAGATTTGCAGAACTAAGAAAGTACATTTTGAGGAAATTCAGGATGTAAAACTGTAAGTATATTTTTTGCCATTCTAATTACCAGCTAGTTTATGCCTTGTTACTTGCATGTTATTTGTAAGGACTCTGTCTGGCGTCAATAGCTAGCCTAAATCCGAAACATTGTATCAAAAAAGTTAACGCGGAATG